>QYAP01000034.1:0-115139 GCA_003988905.1 Hymenotorrendiella dingleyae
GAACGAACCCGACTCTTGTTTTACTTCTTGACCATTATAGCCTACCGAACCCGACGTTGACCCGACTTCCTGAGCCAGGAAACCCGCATCGTTACATGTCCCTCAGAAGTCTTCTCCAGAATATTCCGGCGCAGAGAATCACTTGGGCCAACGCCTAGACAGTAATCTTGCCTATCGACTAATGAAAGACATTCATGATGTTACCGGCCGTTTGAACACACTGGAAGGGAAGACATGGTATGACGAGAAAGACAACGAGGAGGGTGGGGACAGTGAGGGTGCTACTCGCATTCTGCGAACCATTCCAGAGGTGCGGTACTGTACCTGGACAGAGTACAAAAACTGTTTCAGCAACGGCCCGGATCATGGGATAGACGTTCTCATGGTAGGTGCCGATTTTGATGTACAGGTGGAAATTGAGCATTTCAAGAGGCTTTCGTCGGAAAAAAGGAAGTTGTATGCTCACGGACCGCAGCCGTCGTATGCTGGAACCCTCCAAAATACCGACGACAAACGCATGGATCGTGTTCGTATCAACTCGGCTATCGTGCTTCATTATCTCGCCAAAGTCAGTGGGCAGCGGTCTTGGGCTTCTACGGGGCACCCTCATACATTTCTCCGACCATTCAAAACTCTTATCCACTTCCAGAAGAAGATGGAAGAAGAATTTTTCGTCCTAGAGAAGAAATTTGGCCAGTCCTGTGCAAATTCTGAGGATTCTGTTCCTCAACCACCCTCACAAGGAGTCAAGGAGTCCTCTGATATTCCCATAACAGCGGAGCACAAGCGTAAGGTTGTCGAAACAACCGAGGGCAATATGGAATCGACTATAGCATCGGTATCGACCCCCACAACCGAAGCAAGACCAAGTACTATGAAATTAACGTCGGAAATACCATCTCAAGCGCAACCTAGCAGCAGTAATACAGCCACTAGCGACGAAAAGGAACTCCAGGACCTCATAATCAGTGAAAAGGCATACCTGGAAATAAAATCATACCTAAATTTTGTCAAAACACAGCTATTACCACCCTACACAAAGTTCGACAATTTGGACCGCGACGACGAAGTGAAAATCCGTTATGACGAGCTAGATTCATTATTCCGCCACGGGGAGCTCGTATACCAACGTGCAGATCCCAAAGATGAAAAATCTTCTCAAGGCCAACAGGACCCGCGAGCGACGTCAACAACACACAGAGTGTGGCGAGTATTTGACATATGGCACCATTCTTTCGAATCGAATATCAGTGCGCCTGCTGAAGGAAAAAACGGTCATACAAAAGTTTTTGTATATCACATCGACTATGATGGGGACTCTTATGCCGCTGTGGGCGGGAACTTTAGGCTGGAATGGTTTGCGGGGGAAAAGGCTATCCATACGCTTTCAGTCTATCCTATTCGATTCGCCAAAGACAAAGACATTATTCTAGCTAAGCTTGAGGAGAGGGGGCGGAGATTTCAGGATCTTGTTTCTAAGAGCCGCCTCGAAGCAATATCCCATGACGGATGGACCCTTACTCGTGATTTTGTTGGAGATACAATAAAGGATTCTGTGGCGAAACCCATGCGTTCGCCTCACCATATTAAGAGCGACGTAATTATTGACTTCCAAGAGGCCTTTTAAACTTACCCATGGTGGAAACCCGCATTCCAGACGTTCGGAAAAGGAAAATTTGAGCCCGAGGGGAAACTCGATAAGTTTCCGATTATCAAATGGTACGACGAAACCAGATCTAAATCTATTGGCAAATTCTGCGAAGCCTTGGTTTCAGAAGATGCCATTCAAACCAAAGAGTGGAACGAATACGCGGACAAAGACCGGTTTATCCGCGACCGAGATGAAGGCAGGGAAGACTTGGACAACTCTATTTCTAAGGAGGACTTAGTTTTACTACCTGGAAGAGTATTCGCATATGCCTTGAGAGAAAGAAAGTTCGTGGTTGCTGATATCTCATGTCTGAAGACTATTCTTAAATTGGAAAACCCCTTCGACCATTTGAAAATCGACAGTAAACACAAGAGCATGATCCTCTCTCTTGTCCATGAGCACTTTGAAAAGAAGACAATGACTCGAGCTGCTGGCATGCGGAACGATGATACTGTCGATCAGGACTTCATAAGAGGAAAAGGTAGAGGGCTTGTGATCCTTCTTCACGGTGCCCCTGGCGTGGGCAAAACTGCTACTGCAGAGGCCGTTGCATATGCACAGAACAAGCCACTATTTCCTATCACCTGTGGCGATCTCGGTACGAGCCCAGAAGCCGTCGAATCTAACCTGTCGCAAATATTTCGTCTAGCAAATCTATGGGATTGCATTTTACTAATGGATGAAGCCGAGATATTCTTGTCGCAACGAGACAAGAGGGACAACAGTCTCCGGCGAAGTGCCATGGTTGCCAGTACGTAATTCTACCAATCATGTAGTAATACATTTACTAATTTTTTAGTATTTTTGAGGATATTAGAGTATTATCCGGGCATCTTGTTTTTGACTACCAACCGTCCGGGGGTTCTCGATGAAGGCCTTATTTCCCGCGTGCACATCAACTTGAGGTACCAATCCCTTGGGCTCTCACAGACGATGGCCATGTTCCAGACGAACCTTGCGCGTCTAAAAAAGATCGAAGAAGTGCGAGCACGAATCAAGAAGTGCGAACTAATGAAGATTGACGAGGCAGAGATTTTGGCCTTTGCAGCAGACCACTTCAACCGTGGCCCAGGGATTAGGTGGAATGGTCGTCAGATTCGCAATGCATTTCAAATTGCAGCTTCTCTGGCCCATTTTCAGAGGCACCAAAGTAAAGGTGATAAGGAATTCTGTATAAGTCGAGAGCACTTTGAAAGTGTCGCTGAGTCTACGGCTGGGTATAATGAATATCGACGTGATCTATTTGGCAAGGAGGACAGCGAGATTGCGCACATGCGCGAAGAGAGAGGCAAGGAGTCGCACGACGAAAGTGATGAGAGGCTGGAACGCCGCCAGACTCGCTACGAATCCTCCATGCAGTATGGGAGGCAGGAAATTCAGCAAAGCCCACGTGAGAGTGGCTATCGAGGAGGTTTGCCTACGGTAGCAACTGCTTCTTCGAATTCGCGGCGCCAATTTGTACCATACCAGGATCCTGGAACTTCAACCCCACCCGCACGTCAACAATTGACGCCTTCACCTTCCTATGGCAGGAGATCTTTTGAAGGACCAGATTATGGCCATGGAAGGTCCAGCGGTACAGAAAATGTAGCCGCAGGCCATGGACGTCGTCGATATGTTTCACCTCCGGGTGCTAGTGGAGAAGACGAAGACTTTGATTATGAGCCAAATCCAGAGTCATATGAGCAAAGAGGCTCAAGTAAGAGAGGATAGGTATGGCATTGGAACTTCTTCCACACAAACCCCTTCTAATTGGGTCAAAAGGAGCAGAGCAAAACTACTGACTCCGATCCGCCTTCGTTCGTCACTTCAGCCTACTCATTCACCCTTTCGACCAATATCCACCTTGAATCCGCCCTAAGCTCGAGCAATCGGTTCGCGTACTTTTCCTTGCCTTTCATAATGACGTTGGTTTTGCTTTTTCATACACCTTTCTCACACACAAAAAACGGTTGATTTCATCGTACCGAGGCTATCGGCAAAGGGCTGAAAATTTCCACCTTAATAATACTAGTTCATTGGGAACATGTATCGAGAATAAGCTGTTTCTGCTCTTCATTCTTCAAAGTTATTATTTCATTAGCACACCTATGTCATGATAAGCTGGAACATTTCCCCTCAAAAAGCGATTTCATCCAGTACCCTATATATATCAAATTAATACCCCCAATCAAAATCTCCAAACTCATCTTCACTTGAACACATTCTCAACTTTTCCTCTCTAAAGCCAGACACTAACGGCTCCTCCCGAGCCCAAAATCCATCTGAATCCACACCTAGCTGTTAACTATGCCCGTCATCCATGGGTACAGAAGTTCCCGTACTAGTCGCGCCCCAGGAGCCGAAAAGTGGCCCCGGCTAACCGATTCCTCGGTAGTCGCAGCCCCTTATCCAATGACGAGAAATTCTAGATCCTCAAGCGACCCCTCGTATCCCTTTTTTCTTTCACGTGGGAGATAGTACCTTTATACTTTCCTTCCCCTCAACTTTCAGGGTCCTTCCCTTCACCCAACGCATCTTCTCTCCTATCAATCCTCACTTTCAAAACCCAAACATCCGGCTCAAAATCCAAAGCCAAACTCAAATTCGACAGCAACACTTAAGAGGGAGACTCTTGAGCAGTGAACATCATGGGGTTAAAACTCATGGCGTCAGAAAATGAGAGAAATGTCGATATCTTCGACAAGAATCAGTCTTTCTTTTTGAAACTTGAGGATCATCCACCGACAGAGGGTTTTTATGAGTTACTTCAGAAGTACTCTGGTGTTCCAATCATGGAGGCGGATGCGCATATCGAAAGAGTCGTAAGTTTTCCTTTCTTTTCGAGAGTCTCCTTTGTAGGTGTAAGGGGGAGAAGAGGTGTGGGAGGGCAACATGAAAATAAATTTGCGAAAGAAAAATGAGAAGAGATTGCTAACGATGCTACAAACCAGCGCGATCAAGCATGGTCCCACTACCCCTATCCTTCCATCGGCCTCTTCGCATTCCACAACCTAGGCCTCTCTGGCGACGATCTACCATTCAACAGACCCTACGTCAAGACCCCATTTCCTGCCTCTTCTCCAATCAGAGGTGAAATGTCGGTGCCCTCGGAACGAATTTATTCAAGCGCAACCAGGGAAGCGATCAATGGTGCGTACGTGAAAGTTCTCGATATCTTAAAAAGTGGAGGTTGGTTTTTAGATGTCGGCTGCATGTTCGGACAGGATTGTAGAAAGTTCGTTTTCCTCCGCACCACCCCTTTATTCTTCGCTAATCAGGAAATGTGCGTGAAGATTGATTTATGATGGTGTATCACCAAATCAAATCTACGGCACGGATCTCCGCCCCGAGTATTTCAAGCACGGCTATGCCCTCTTCAAAGACGAAGAGATCTTGCCCCCGAGTCATTTCATCGCTGCTGATATCCTCGATCAGTCCCCGGAAAATCCGTTGAAACACTTGCACGGGAAATTGGATGTGATAAATACCACTCATATGCTACACGTCTTCTCGCTTCCTGAGCAGAGAGCTATAATCAACAGATTCATGGCTATGTTGCGGATTGGAAGGGGGGCAATGATTACGGGACGGATTGCAGGTTCGTGCGATACCATTGCAACTTTTCCCTTTTGAGCGTTCTCCCGCTTGTTTGTGCTGCCATATTCTCGTGACCTTTCACTAATAACCCCTCAACAGGAAATGTAAACGCAGCGCCCAACAAAGTTGGCGATGTCTCCATCTTTGAACACAACTCTGCTTCTTTCCAGGAGCTTTTCTTGAGTGCCGCTGCGGAACGGAATGAGAAGTGGGAGATTGAGTGCTTCTTTTGGAGGTTTGGTATCCGTACGTTTTCCCCCGTCCCTTTCAGTTCTTTATTTGTCATATTATCCCTTGAGAATGGTTGAAAGGAGATGTGATGGGAAGAAGAGATGTGATGGCTGACAAGATAATATGTGCTTAGATACGAAGGTTGAGGGCAAGGAGAACTGGCATCGGAATTCTGATAATGGGATCGTGACCTTTGTTGCAGAGAGGGTTTAGGTGGTTGGATGCAGAATGTGACGACGGATTAGTAATGTTTGGATTTTGCGGTTTTGGTAGAGATGAAATAATGGGTTGTTTGTGATTGGAGGGTGGTTAAGTCTTTTTTGGACGTATTTGCGTTTCCAGCTGAGGTAAATGCGATCTTGAGCATGATAACGAACTGTGCCATACGCGTGATGTGTGCACGTCGGGGCCGGTCACGTGGGCAGCATCCTCACCTCCCTGTGATGAGCGAGCGAGCCTACCTGGATCTCTCTAATTCTAGTTATCCTTCCTTGAGACCGATACAAGGATTATTCCTAAGCATCATACTTTACATGCCCGCCCAGAATACATCAGCTGGCTGGCCACATGCTGCATCTTGTCAAACATTTTCAACTCGTCACCGCGACGCCACCCAGGCTCAGGCTACGTTGAGAAAATATATGTCGGAGAAGGTTTGCGAGAAAGTCCAATCTGAGGGGGGGGGGTTTGTACTCGCCCTAGTCCCGATTTGTGCAACCCAGTCTTTGGCACCTCGATCGCTCCGTGTCGCTCCTTCCCTCCTCAAATTGCTACATCGGCTTCAAACTGCGACACACCTCGACACCTCAACGCGCCGTCTTGAAAATTGCGCCACTCGTGCTTTCCTCCCAAAATTACTGCATCCTCAATTGCGACACCTTGGCCTGGACACACTTACCAACGCGGCATCTCAAAATTGCGACATGCGTTCCTTCCTCCCTTGAGACTTGAATTGCGACACTGCCATACCAGCCCGACATTGTCATGCTGCGACACCTCGACACACCGCCGCCCTTGACACCAGCTCGAGTCGAAGTACGTTCGCGCAGCAATAATTACCGTAGTTATAATTCAAGAACTCTGTAATTCCCCATACAAAAACGAGATGCAAGTTTCAAAATCTCTTCAATAAAATATGACCTCAAGTAAGATTACTTGTACAGCTCAGTCTATCTCGTCACTGATAGTGCAAACCATCAAGCTTGATGATCACCAATCTTTGCAGTCTCCGTCATAGAATTGAAAAAAGCACTAGGATGCTTCGCCCAGAATCGTTGCCGATGAAGCCAAACATCGTTACTCCTCCATGCATTGAGACATCCCATGGCAAGTCCCCATGAAGAGTATATCCTCCCTCCCAACGACAATTTCTCGATCTTCTGCCCCTTGCCCATTACACTTCCCACTTTATCATGAACCGTAGGCAAGTGCGTAGCTTTGTACTTCTGCCGTAACTCCTCATACCACTTACGATCATACAAGCTCCAAAACTCATCATCGGTATAATAAGTATGCGAGTACAGCACTTTCCTTCCACCAAGCTCCGTCAACTTACTCTCCAAATCTCGATTCTGTTTCACAAATACGTCTTCATCGGCAGCTGCTTTTCCCCAGAGTCCAACATTTAACATTGGCTTCGCGGTATCGCCACCTGGACGTTTGGTACAGGGATGGAATGTGGGAGGGTCGATGCCTCGGAGTGGACAGAGCCAGAGGGGCCAGATTTCGAAGTTGTCGGCTGACCATTCCATGAATTCTTCCACTGTGGAGTAGGGTAGGGAGAGATCTTGGATGATTTTTCCGGTTTCGACGTTGCTTGCGTGGCGGGCGCGGTAGAGGATTCGGGTGTGCATGATGTCGTCCATGAGCCAGCGTGTAAACCTGTTGAACTACATGAAGTTAGTAATTTATCCATTTTCGATTTGAATTGAAGTCCCTCCCTCTCCAAGACGACGGAAGGTATGAAACCCTCAATACATACCGGAATAAAGCTAAAAGCTCTGAACACTGCAGCCCCTGCCCAGAATGCACCTCGATCATAACGGAAAAGGTATTCCGCTATTGGGACATACTCAATCATCGGTGCCTGATTGGGATTTGGTGTCGAGTCTCTGACATGAAGATAATACCAAGGATCCCAAGGACCCGAGAATGTCTGTGCCTTAACCCCTTTTGGTAACTCATCTGTCAAAACCCCATGAATCACAACCCCATGTGTCCTAGAATAGATGATCCCATCAACATAGTCATTGCTTGGATCCTTGATCTGATCCTCGACGCCAGTGACGCAGTCATGTATGCTGTTGTGACGAATAAGTGTGCACTTGACGAATTTCTTAGCCGGTAGAAGTTGCAACTCAATCATAGTCGTGATACCAAGCGTCCCGAGAGCTCCAGCAGCACCTTTGAATAAATCCTTTCGTTTGCTTTTCGAAGCAGTCACGATCTCTCCATCTGCCAAGACCACTTCGACGGAGTTCGAGGTCTGATCAAAATACCCATACTTGTACGAGCTACTCTCTCCCGCGGATCCTGCATAGCCACCTCCAGCTGTGATCCCGGGAAATTCCATCACAACAGGCGGGATCATGCCGTACTTGAGCGTTGCCTCGACCAATTTGTCCATGGGCACATTGGGTTCCACCATTGCGGTCTTGGCCACTGGGTCGATCTTTATCACGTTGTTCAACATGCTAATGTCGACCATAGGGTTCGTATGAGATGGACGGGTGCTATTCGTAGAGCCGTGGTAGATACGATATGGCTCTTTGCGGGCGTAATACCCCTTTACCGTTGCCGAGATCTCGCTAACGATTTTCGCATGGCGATCCATGATGAGGACTTTCGCAGAATTGTTTGATTGTGAAGCTGGATTTGTTGCAAAGCTGCTAGCGTTGATTGGTGATGGCTCCTGTATATATGAACGCAGTCGCAACTTTGACCCCTATGGTGATGGCGGGTGTCCGTAACTCCAAGTGGCTCGCCATCACTGAGTACAGTAGTACTTACTCATTCCTGGCCCAGAGTATTCGACCATTGAGACGTAAGTCCAGCATTCTCCTTGCGGGGCGTGTTTATCAGCATTGTACGGACGATGTCTCAGCCCTCATGCATGGCCCCAATTGGTAGACATAGATTTCTAACCCGGGGTAACCTTTGGCGTTTCCAACACATGAAGCCTGACAGTATTTGGAGAAGTTCCTTAAGCCATTTCAATGCTGGTAAAAGATGAAAATACCGGATTTCATCAAGCTTACATCTCCAACGGTCTGATTTGGCTCCCCAATACTAATTGGCATAACCCGAAGAACAATTCATCATTTCGTATGCCGTCTTTTCGCAACTTCTGTGTCTCAGATGTGAAAGCAACGATAGCTCATCCTAGTTGAGAATAACCCACTTTCCTTTCCGAGTGGATCGGTCGATGGCGCATCCCATAGGGGAATTATCTGTAGTAACAGGAAATCCAATAAGTTGATTGTGTTTGAAGATATTGAAGGCATATCCCTTCAGTGCCAAGTTTTCCAGTCCCGTAGATGCAAGACTATGTGCCGAAACTTCGAAGTTCTTGTCTTGTGTTGCCCGAGTCGGCTCCCCTATGTCTCGGCTATTGTTGCCAGATCACGTGGCAAGCTTGGGCCAAAGCCTCAGATGCTCAGGTCTTCATGGCGGAAAGGAACTCCTAGATCATGGTATAGTGGTTCATTTAAGGCGTTAGGTAAAAAAATATAAGGTCTCTTATACGCTATCACTCGGTGTATAACCCTAATAAGGACAACATCTTTCAGCTGCAGCCTGCAGTGACGTGCTTGCTTGACAGCCGTACTCCATACTCCTTTCCACGACCTCGCTTCTGTTGTTGACGGATATTCGAAATAACATGTGGAAGTCTTTCTAATGAAGAGAAGTCTTTTTGAGCCAACCGGAGATTCAATTGTGGCTTGGATTGTGTTCAAATGATGGTAATTGTATACTGTTTCGTGCCGTCTTCGAGCACATTAATCGATTGGTAGTCTCGCTCGGAAGGAATGCATGCTGGATATCTAGAGTCCTCCGGTATCTCTGATATATTTTGTAGAAATATGTCGAGCGGGCTTGTCCCGGTATAATGAATCTCGAAAAATCCTACACGTTCGTATTGACCGTTTTGATTTCCGGTTGCTTTGAGAAAAATACCTCGTAAAAAGGTTGTTGGAACCTTGTCGGCACTACCCATTGCAAAATTGCCTATGGGTAGTATCACAAGCGGCTCGTTGGTATCAGGTTTGTCTTCATAGTCCCAAACGACTTTTCCATTTATCGATGTTTGCCCGATAAAGATCTCCGCTTCCTGTATTGGTGGCAGGTCAAAGTCCGCTAATTCTTGGTCGAGCTCTAGAGGATCTTCCTTCAGTGATGTACAGTGTAATATGCAGTTCAAGTTAAATACCAAGACCCCACCATTTATTTTCCCAAATGAGTCGGAGACAGGCAAACCATCCAGGGTGAGAGTGACGCTGACTATCTTAACGTAAGATTTCAACAAGTTGAACTCTTTGGAATCCATGTGAATCATTGCATAGACTGCAGCCCATGACCAGCTTGGAATTTCCACCAGCCTATTTTGGGGTCCAAGGTATCTGTGAAATTGACGAACCCTATAGCAGGTCATACGGACAAATCGTCCCAAAATTAATTTTGGCTATTCCCAGTTTCCTAGCCTAGCCTATTCCAGCCGCACTAGCCTATTCCAGCCGTACTAGCCTATTCGAGCATAGCTTCCATTCCGATCTCGATATAACCTTCCTCCCCCCTGCTAAAGAACCCTACCCTACCACCCTTATCCCTGCCACTCTTATAAGCCTCCTTTATACCCTTCTTAATCCTAGCCCTTAAACCACTCCCCCGGTCCTTCCTGGCACCCCTGCCTACGCCCGTACCCCTATCGATCAGCGTACATCTGGCTTCGTCCGTTTTCGACAATAGGCCTCGGTTATGTAAGCAGAGGCTACAGGGGTAGAGGTACGTACTGTGTGTGTGGCTGGAAGCTGGCTATAGGCCTCGACTACGTAAGCAGGGGCGTGCAGGGGGGGGGGGTATACGTACCCTGGGTAGATGGTAGGTAGGGTGGCTGTAATCGCTCGAATGCGTTGAAAAGGGGGCGATTTTCGGGGCCTATGCGACGAATAATCAGCTCTGGGCTCTGGAATCAATTGATAGGGGGGCGTGCCTATTTAGGAAGTGTTCCTTGAGGTGCGGACCGTGCGTGCGGACTATAAGGTGCTAGCGTACCTCCCTCTCTTGTCACGTGATATAAAATATCTATTACTCCTACCCCCTTTCCTGCTTATTTATTACTCTTACTACTCCTACCACTCCTATTGCCCCTTAGAATTATGTCTATGGATCCTAAGAACCCTTCCTATTTAATCTTGATCCTTTCACTATTCCATTTAGTCCAAAATTAATTTTGGGACGATTTGTCCGTATGACCTGCTATAGAACCCACCAGCAAAGCTGGATTTCAAAGTCCTTTCGCCAGAGTCCAGCAAAGTAGTCATCGCCTGTCTGCTCTCGAATACTTTGAGCGATACCTGCGAGTGCAACCAGTTTGTCTTTTTGAAATGTTAAACGGCTTCTTGTGTAGGTAAGGACAACCCTAGACCAGTGTCTCCAAAGGTCTTCCCTGGGCATGGAGGAATCGTCCAGGGTAAACGAGCTTGGAAGATCGTGTGGGAAGGCCTCGCAAGCCCATTTAGTGACGCACTCCCAAAAGAGCTGCGAGACCCCAAAATGTAATTTTCGTGGGGAAAGTAGTCTTTCTTGCACCACCCATGCTCGGAGATTCAATGGCGCGAAATTCACGTTTCCGGATAGAAGTCTCGAGTCAGCGCAAACAAGGATCTGTTTCTTGCCTTTATTATCGACCATCGGTCGATATTCATGGATATAGATAGGATCGCGGTCAAACAAGCAGCCAACCCTTCCGTCTGGCGCTGCTGTTGCGGAAATGGTCAGACTGGACCGTGACATGCCATAAACCATAGTCATACGAATTGCTTCTCTTTCCCAGTCGGCAGGATCATCCTGTATGATGCAAAGGGAATCAATCCATAGCCATGAAAATCCCAAGCTTCGGGCAATTTCGATTGCGTCACAGAAAGTCTTGCAGAGATCATTTTGGGGAATCTCGTCTAAGAAGAGTGACAGGTTCTCTTTCAGAAGTCTCAAAATTTTAAGCTTCCCCCAACAATGACTCAGCGTCGCATAAATTGAGCAGTCATCGTGCTCCGCCGAAAGACATAAACGTATTGGCCCGTCATCAACCCGGATCAATCGCGTTGGTGGTGCGGTTGGGCGATCGCTTGAGCAGGCTTCGTGGTTGTGGACACAGTCTTCGAGCCAACCTCTTGCTAGCCTCATAGAACTTTCGAATTCATTGTTGCCAAAGTCTTCTCTACTTATACTCTTAGGAGGAAGGAGATGGTCAGGCGATGTCAAGTTAAGTGCCACGTCTTGTTGTGCGCCAAGATCGAGACACCAATGGCCGTTTGAATCGTCTGCCGTTCCTACATCTTTTGAGTGATACAAGGAGAGATTTCCTCCAAGATTCTCAGATAGTAGATCCCAACGTTTCTCCCCTGTAAGTTCTTCACTCCTTCGAGGTATACGGAAAATGCTTAGAAAATACGAGCACAGGGGACAACCTCGAGACGCAGTTATTTTGAGTTGATCGAGAGTATGATAGAAGGGGGTCTTTAACTCAGTGATGCCGTTGTGTTCGTCGAAAATGGTCTCGACGACCAGAGACCAGGTGTCAAAGAAGACGCGACATAACAGGCAAAGATCAGGATTGACTCTGTGCGGTGCTATTATTCCAAGCAAGCGATGATCGATCCTGTCAGCTGCAGTCCTCAACTGTTCTTCGCTGATGCCGACTTTATCAGGCCACCACAATACCTCGTCATCTGAGTCATCGGAATCCGTGCCGGTCCATTCGTTCTCTTCGCGGCCTTCAGCTGCGTAAGTATCATTCGTTAAATCTGACATGTTGCAAGTGTATTGAATCTTGTGCGTCGAGTTTTGGTTTTGCGAGAGAAGTGAAGATGTTTAAAAAGCAGGCTGCAAGGTTGCTTACGATGTTGCCAGCTGGTGCGACTGGCGAGATTGGTGTACCACTGACCAGGGGTGTATGACTAAGCGAGTTCAGCAATGAGCACTTTCTCAATTCTAGTCTAAGAGCAGAAAAAATATTGATAAATTGTCCATAAATGGTAAGCGTTGAACGCCCCCAAACGCCTTCAGTTTGAAGAAATCGACAATAAACGTGACGAGATCAGTTACGACCTAAGCTTTTCCTCTCCTGTAAGATACGAACTTTCACAGCAACTCACAGTAACTTATCTAAACATCGACAAATCCACCGCACCCCCACTGCCCCCGCCCACAACCCCTCCCTCCTTACCCACCCTCTCAATCACCAGCCCTAACCTTCTGACACCCTCACTCAAATCCTCTTCATCCACCCAAGCAAAACAAAGCCTAACAGCTCCAGGAAACTTAAATTCTTCATCCCCATTGACCTCAAAGATCCTTCCAGGGGCAACAATCAAATTCTCCTCTTGCTTTGCCCTCGCAGTTACCACTTCGGCATTGATGGTAGGTGGGAGATTAATCCAGATGAAATATCCGCCGAAAATGCCTTCGCCTGAAGTAGCCATGAATTGAGTCTCGCCGATCGTGACACCAAGGGGTAGGAGATAAGTGGTTATAGCGGCCATCATTAGATCGTAGCGCTTTTTGTAGGCTGGGATTAACGTATTTTGAATATGTAAGTCGAGGTCTCCGCTTGAAAGAAGTTGGTCGATCATAGTTGAAGTAAGTTGACTTGGTGCGCCACCAGAGCGACTAGAACCACACTGTGAAAGTCCGTAGGCAAGTTTTGGCGTCGCTTCTGCGAAGCCTACCCTACAGCCAGGGCCCGCAATCTTACTATAGGTGCAATTAGAGATAGCATTTCCGAAATCATCTTTTCCTGGGGCAGGCTCCATGGTTCTATCGAGATCGACGAGTCGAGGTACGGGTGCTTTTGTTAGGACTTTGGACGAGGCGGAAGTGGAGGTGGGCCATTGAAGACAATCGTATACGTCGTCTGAGATGAGGAGGGCGTCGTATTTCCTGGCTAGCAGGACGAGGGATCTTCGGCATTCGAGGGTCATGGTCTTGCCTGAGGGGTTCGAGAATGTGGGAACGAGGTAGATGATATGGCGGTAAATCTTAGACCATGGTTTTGGTTGCTTCACTTTCTAGAGAGCAAGTCAACATCTCGGTCTCTGATAATGAGGAGGAAATTAAGAGGCCTCTGAAAAATATTGTAGAGCATAATTTACTACCGCATTAATTGGTTTATAGCGCCCCCTTCTCCCGTTTTGGGCCTCATTGTACCACATCATTACAGAGAATTGAGGCTAATGGGAGAGTTTCTCCCGTGAACGAGCCTCTCCCGTAAACGAAGCCCCTGTCATTTTGACCCTATTCTCTTAAATGTCCTCGAACAATAAGGGTCGAAATGGGAAGGAGATGGCACTCTAAGCCAATCAATACGGCACTCCTATCCCCGAAGGCTTGATTGAGCTCGAAGATCAAAAATTGAATCTGAGATAAAGCGAGATACTTGTTCTCAGAATCTGGCAAAGCAAAACAAACATCTTCAAGAAAAAGTGTATACAAATGAAATTCTCAACTCACATTTGCCTTCCTCGCAAGATCCATTTCCAATTTCCTCTCCAAAAACTCCAGATCAATACCATCCTTCCCCTCCGGCACGGCCCTCGTTACCACTACCACACGAACCCATCAGTATAACCCTTGAAAACACGATCAAACTCAAATAAGCGCTCAAAATACAGCTCAAGCAAAGTTGTGAAAAATATAGGTTAGAAAGGAGGTCAACTCACATCCCGCATCCTCAAAAATCCTACACGCCAAAAAATAACACGGCGCCACCATCCAAACCTGCGTGTACACCGGATCGCTGAAAACCTGTAGCACACATGCCAAATTCTGACTGGCGCCGCCGGTGATACAAATCCTCTCTCTCTTCCCTCCCTTCACATCATCCCTAACCCCACTCTCCCCGACATCGTAGAAGCGCTCCAACCACCCGGCAACCCTCTCCCTCAACGGCCCATACCCCTCATCCGGTCCATAACACAAACCGGGCACGACAATCGCCGGATCAGCGAGGGCACGCTGGGACGCAGCTTTGATGGCGGCGATGGGGAGGAGGGAGGGGTGTGGCCAGCCACGGAGGAGGTTGATTTCTTTCCGCGTTGGTGTAACGTCGCCCATCTTCTTCGAGTTAGAAAAGCGGCCAAGCGAAGAAAAGGCGCCGAGGTTTCCGTGGTGAGGTTTGAAGGCTTTTGATAGAAAGTTAAAGGTAAGCATTTATGTGTGGGTAAGGAGTGTTCTTGAGTCGCAGAATGGAAATGAAAGGTGGGAGGTCATTTACCCGCCGCTTGTTGTTGAGCCACGCCAAAGGGCGCCAAAAGGGCACCAAATCTTTATCCACTCGTCATATGTCTCTTGTATGGTAATGGTCAATTCAGGAATATTTGATGAATCACCGCAAAACTTCGTCTACTATGTTGCGAATTTCCACGTCTTTGAATAAACTACCGCATTATGCTAGACCGTCAAAGAGAATTGAGGTTAGAATGGGAGTGGACCTCTCCCTTTTCAACGTTGATAATAAGATCAAAAGGGGAGAAGGGGTGGATTTGTAACCCGATTAATACGGTATTAGTTTCAACAACCTCAATACTATTTGAATGTCTGGCACAAAATGGACGACCCAGGAGGTGGTCATGCAATAATGCAATTGAATTACTATACTAATCTCAATGCAGGCCAAATAAAATTATCGTGGGTCACGTCACACTGATTTACAAAGGTAGACAAGTTATTTTTGAAGTATTTATTTCAGTATTTCTCTTTTACTCGCGGCAGTGTGCCCTGAAACTTACAACTACCGAGAGCAAAGATCTGCAATGAAGTATCCGACTATCATCATTTGCTCCTGCAAAAAACGTGCGTTGGTCATGTAGCGAACTTTCAATTAGTAAGCCATAACTTCGCGCACAGTGTACACGCCGGTTGCAAATCGCACTCCGGCCTCTGACTTAGACAAACATTCCGCTCATGATGAGTTACAAGTGTAAGGTGAAGGGGTGGCGTGTAGAAGAAAAATATCAGTGAGAGCATTACGACATTAGAAGAAGGCACCCTTTCCCTCCCTGAAGACATGCTCAAATCTTACGTGACCTATAATCAAGTCTGGACTGGCGTCGAGATATGCCGGGCCCAATTTCCTGCTCCAAATCCTCTACCTCCTCTGTGGCCGCCACGACCCGCACGATTTGGGGGTGATCCGACCGGGGCATCCTGCCCTCTACCGCCTCTATTGTTTGATGACGAACCCTGTCGGGCGCCACCTCGGCCCTGTCTTGGATTGCTCTTCTGTCTTGTAGCAGCATATGGTCCATAGACAAGTCTTCCTTCCGCCTCTCCTGGAAGATGGACAGACAGTGTGTATCTGTTTTGGATTATAGCGTCTGCAAATTCGAGGGCCTCAACACTAATGACATCTGATGCATGAAATTTCTTAGGCAGCGATCTCGGTGGAAGAGGTGCTGGAGACCAAGCTGCAGCAGGTGCAGTATGTGGAACTTTGATTGCCGGAATTGAACCCATTTCTTGCTCCTCAAAGCACTCTTCGGCGGCTGGCTTGGTGGTGAAAGATCCGTTGTCCGATATCATGAAACAATTGGGTAGCGACGGTAGTGAAACTGTAGCTGCCAACTGGGAGCGCGGGATGTCAAGAGCGTTCTTGCTGGATGAGTCTACTTGGCGGGAGTCTACCTGGTGAACATGATGCTTTGGTCGCCCAAGCAGAGAACTAATGCGATCAATGATGCCATTAGCGGCCGGGTCGGGATATTTGCGAATATCTTGCGAACCCATTGCAGCTCGAGAGGCATAGTCTTGACGTCCCGAGTGAGTGGGTTGGCTTGGGGCTATAGCCGCCGCAGCAGCGAATGTGGCAGGCTTTGGCGGTGCGATGGGCGCAAGCTGAACCGGTGGTAGCTTCACCACAATCGTCTGGGGGAGGTGTACCTGAGGGTAACGGGCATCTCCATCGTATGCTGGATGGCCTGCCATCGTAGGCGGTGGCTGTGATGGTGAACCCGGTCTCTCGATTGGAGCTTGGTGCTGCGGTTCTTCCAAGCGGACGTCCCGAGGGAAGAAGCGGGAGTCGCGAGCTCTGGATGGGGTATTCACGTTTGTGTTTGGTGTAGTGCGCCAAGCATCGCCAAATTGAGGTTGGCCAACTGCTACCACCATTGGTTCCTGTGCACCCTGAACTGGATTTGCTTGCCAAGCAGCGTTGGGTTGCGGTTGGTCAGACTGTGGACCATGAGACTCAACAAGGATGCGCTCATTATCACCATTCACAGCTGTTCGGCGCCAGTGCTCTGTGAAGGTTGGTCCGTCATCTGTGACAGCAAGTCCACTAGCCTCCAGAGCTCTTCTCTCCTTCAGCTCATTGTCACGCTTTTCTCGCTGAAGTGCGTCTTCGTATTGTATTCTTTCAGCGGCCTTTCCCCATCCTGTTCCTGCAACAAGACGGCGGTTCTCTTCCATGTTTGCATCCAGCTGTCTGTTTGGCGGACCGATTGGTGCAGGTCGGGAACCATATCCATCACGACCACGACCTTGAGAGTAGTTGTTATTGCCGCGGTTTTGATTTGGTGGCCCAATTGGACCTGGGTGCGATGAATGCATATTGTTAGGAACTCTGCTCAGCTCAGGGTTGAAAGTGCCGTTGCCGAGTGTGCGATCGTTTGTAGGAGGACCCCAGACACTGCGCGAGATATTTTGCTGCGGAGCTGGCGCCCAAGGACCTGCTGGTTGGTACCGATCTGAATTCGGCGCAGAACTGTTCAACCAAGGTTGCGCGGAACGGGCGTCTTGTGGATCTTGACGAGCTGCGTTCGATGAAGACTTGGAGTCTGTGGGATGAATTCCATTTGTGTGCGACGATTCCAAAGAGTTTTGTTCAGGCTTGGTGTCAGAAACAGAGATAGAGGGTTCGTGCACGGGCCCAGCTGGCTTCGCATTCACCTTCAAAGAGTCGGTCTCTTCCGGTGCTTTTGGCTGGACAATTTCCGATGTCGCTGGCTCGCGAGATTGAATTTGAACTGGTGTTGCCGGTTCTTGCTTTGGGGTGGCGGCCTTGCTCTTTTGCTTCTCTGGTGGAGGACCCATGGCGGCCAACTTGAGTCGGATGCGCTCGCGCTTCGCGGCTTCCTCTTTGGCTTCCTCTTCCTGTCTTCTCTTGATGGCAAGCTCGCGCGAAGCTTGCATCCGCTTCTTCTGCTCCTGGAAGATTTGCTCTTCTGAAAGAATGACGGGTGCGGGTACGGGCGCGCCGAGGCCGTCTGCTGACCCAGATACTGATGGCGCCAATTGAGCGTGTGAAGAATGAGGAGAAGGGTGGCTAACGACCGGTGAAGCTCGCGACTGCCACGCTTGGTTTGGTGGGCCGCGTTGTCCTGGATGTTGAAGAGAAGGAGAGGCGGGCGCTGGCGAGGAAGGCGCGTCGCTTACGGCAGCCAATGAACCTCTGCGCAAACTCAACATCTCGTGAGGAGGAATCTCGTGACCACCACGACTCATTCGTCTGGCAAAGTTACCACTTCCGCCACTGACGTTGGAGGAAGTACGGCGACGGCCATATGCAGCGTCCTGACCGCCTGCACGATGAGTTTGGAATGCGGCCGATGGTTCCGCTGGCCCATCCTGCGAAGGTCTTTGCAGGACGGCAGGCTGTCTGGCATCATTTCGGGTAGAGCCTCTGCGGCTATCATTTACTGGCTCGTAACGGCCAGATTGAGAGTTGTATAGCTCTCTGCTCGAGTTTGCATTTCCATCTCTCCAAGATGAGCGACTAAAGTCGTCTGCAGCGATTTCTTTCGCCGGAGGCGGCATTGCTTGGAATCCATGGGGATCTCTCTGGCCGAAGCGGCTCTGAGGCGGCTGGTTTTGTGGAATTTCAATTGCAACTGGAGCAACTTTATCCACGGGTGGTAGAGGAGCCCATGGCGATTTGACCGGGGTAGGGGGGCCTGGAGGTTTGGCAACCAAAGTAGGCTTCTCTGCAGCTCCCTTAAGGACAAGACCCGTTCTGCCGCCAAATGGGCCAGTTTTCACAGTTGGTGAAGCTGATTGTACAGGGGCCGGAGACTTGGACTTGGGGGCCTCAATTGGCTTCACTTCCTTCGATATTGTGACCGGAGCCGGAATTGGTTCTGGCTCAGGAATTGGCGCCTCGTCGGCTTGTGGTAAAGTAATCTTGGTTCCATCGGTCCATTCAATTGTCTCTGGAGCCCAATCATCATCATCATCGTCTATATCTGCCCAATTCTTTTCATTGGCCTTGGCGGGATCATCGGATTGAAGTCTCGTAGCTAAATGAATACCATATCTCTGCTTTAGTTCTTCGTCCGTAAATCTCTTGGGTTCAGGCGGAGCCGCAGCTATGAATAGGTTAGTAAGGTGACCGAAAGCATCATAACACAAGAAGATGCAACGTACGTCGGTTTTTATTCCACACGGCACTTGCATCGGGCGCTGTGCCTGATTTATTGCCATTTGCGGTCGCAGAACTTCTAGGTGTAGAATCACGCAGGCCGCTTCCAGATTTTGCTACCAATCGAGGTCTTGGGGCGCTGCTTGTCAAAGTGCCACTCGGTGTTGATGTAGTTCCTGGCGTTCCCTTTTCCCCAACTTTGGCTGTCGTCGTAGGCGCGGCACCCTTAGCAGCAAGAAAGGTTTTATTGACCGAGACGGGCTTGAATGACAGGGCCTTCTTTACAGTTGATGCGGTTCGAAGATGTCCTTTCTCAGTTTTCGAGGTCTCCGCTTTCGAAGTCTCAGTATCCGATCCTCCACTAACACTGACCTCCGCCGAGTTGACGCTTGCTTCAACATTCTCTGTGACTGGCTTGATATCATCTTTCTCGTTGTTTGGGGCTCCGTTTACGAGAGGTTCTTCGGTCGGGGAGACATCGTGGCTCGAGGATTCGGGTGTGTTCTAGGCGCATGTCAGTACGGAAGCTACTCATCCAGGGTTTCTGCGACGCGCACCAGCTCATGATCGGATATAGTAGACGACGTCGCAAGGGTAATAGCAGTGGCTTCAGTTGCCATCATACGTCTTCAAAAGATGCTGTGTGTGTTCCAAGGAGCGCAGCGAACATGCGTTGGCGTCGTTCGTATTTGCGGGCTTGTAGGGTGGCGCGTGAAGCAGTCAGTCGAGTGACGAGATTTTAGTTACGAGTCGCAGTATCAATCGGGCGACAAATCGATGGGTCGGATAGCTCCTAAGGTCGTGGAGAAGAAGGGTTGACGGGCGTGGACCTGATATGATGGCGTTGATCTTTCTGCGTATGACGGTTTTGGGCCTAGCGCACAAGCAACAGAGCGTACCTATTTACCAGAAGTCAAAGTCACTCACGACTCGCCGGAACAACGGGACCTTATTACATTCACTTGGACCTCGGTTTCTTAGTGTTAGTCATAAACCTAAGTTCAAGTCATTCTTGCTATTATTATTTTCTTATTCACGCCCAAAGAAGGCCATTTGAGGCCAATTTCATTTTTCGTCCCATGTACCTGCGGCGGGTACGAAACTCGCATGGCAACATCAGCTGTCAGCTGAGCATGATGACTACAAAGAGACGTGACTTTCTACTCATCCCGCCCTTTTCAGGCAGCGTAACTAGTGGGCACCTTCTACCTTTTATCCAAACCATATCGAAGTAATCGGCCTGCAGAACAAACCTAGAGCTCCTTGTGCCAAATTGATCGAGTGCATCAGACAATTACACTATGCTTTCTGCTTACTTAAGTAGTAAAGCATCGGGTACATGGTCAGCTTTGCAATTCTCGAGTATTTCATCTAGCACAACGAATCACCAGAATTTTGGAATTGGAGGACTTCGAGTTTGGTTTCCAGAACCAGTGGTACGGTACCGGTGTTGTTGGTCTGCGTGCTTGCTTGTTCCATACCTAACTTATGAGCTGCTCTGATCCAATCGGCCGGCCAAAGATTTCTGGAGCCTGTTCTCTGGTTTGCCTTTTTCCCAGAATGCCAGAGCTTGAAGCTTTAGGTTAGGATTCTGATGCTCCTTAACTGACGGCTTAAAAATGACTGCACAAAAATATAAGAACGGCCAGCAACGCTTCCTAGGCTATCGTATGTATTCTTTAACGAAAGGAGGCGATGGACTGCCGGCGAATACTCATGCCCATCAGGATACACACTCACAATCTGTGCAGCATTCCAGGTATATACCACTCTACTTATAAATAAGGAAGATACTGCCCCAAAATAATGAGTATCTGGCCACGGTAACTATGGCTGAATTGGAGTAAGCTTCCGATGGTTACAATAAGATCAAGGATGGATCATTGCAAACTTTATCAAGTTCGCCATCTGTTCAGCTCGCAGCTCGCAGCTTGTAGCTTGCCCAAACTTCGATTTTGATGGTTTATGATAGAGTAGAACGTCAAGTCGTGGTAAAAAAAAATAGAATTGCCTCGAATCCATACAAAGTCACTGGCAACCAACGTTTTCTATCCGTGGACTGGCTGGTATTGATCTAACCCTATTTACAACCTAGTAAAACAAACCTCTCTGCACCCTTGAATTCTTCGTGTCGTCTAGTGAGCATTGTTCTTGTGGTGGCCTATATTCTCGTTAGTACCATACTCCCCAGCAAAGGCGGCGGTAGTCTTACGGAGATGGAAGTAGTAGTTTTGGGCGTAACCGATGCCAAGGAGGAATATGATGACGTGGATGATGGCTATAACTCAATCAGAATTCCGTCAATACATTGCCGGCCAAGGTAGTAACGTACGTGTGGCAGAAGGCTCCTTGTAGAAGTATTTAAGCTGGTATCTGCCCAAGAGGCCTGTTGGCTTGATCTCTGGAGCTGGACCTCTGGGGAGCTTTTCGTAGAAGCTCACTACACGTTGCATTCTGGCGGCATCTTGAGCAGCACCAAGTCCCTAATTCCTATCAGCCCGGTTCTCGTATCCCGTTCCTTCGTGCTGGAATTCGGTTCATTCGGGTTCGTTCAGGCTCGTGGGTCGTAGGCAGGGGAGCAAATCCGGAAGGTTCTGGAACGTAATATACTTACAGATGGAGATGCCACCTAGTCGATTGTTAGCAAGGCAACTTGCGCGAATGTACAGGAGAATTGGAAGCGTACCTTTGGTGGAATGAGGGTTGAAAGCGCACGGCGGGTGATGAAACTCATCTTGATGGCTGCATATGCTGTTAGTTCAATTGCACCGCATGAATCCTGAACTGCAGCTTAAAGGCTCTGGACGCCATTCGTACCTCAATTGAGTGTCTTAATGGTGTGGGGTGTGGGTTTCTTGGGTGGTTGTTGCTGTTGGAAGATCTCGAAGTTCGGTCGGGTTTCCAGCTCTCATTTGAACGCTAGCCTAATACGGATTACGTTGCCCCACTTCTACCAAGCAGCTTCCGGACGGCAACTATCAACGTTATCAACGACTTCTTTTCTACCAGCCTGCTGAAGGATAAAATGTCGCTCTTACGACCTTCAATTGGGGGGCGGTTGATCAAAGCAGGCTCCCCAGCACTACGACGAACACTCACTTCGAAGCCCGGCAACGCTAATTTGGAAAAGCATCTCTACTTGGCCAAAGAACAAAAGTCGCCGAAGCACAATCAACCAGATTACCATGCAGAAGTAGACCAGGCCTCCTCGTGAGTTATTCGCCCAATACTTGGGGATGAGGCTAATAATTCAGCACATTTTCTCCAGTCCCAAAGCGTGTAATGAACGGCAGCGAGCCGGGAGACGTTCTGCCAGCGGCCGTTCTCTCAGGAGCCCCAATTGAACTGGAAGCCAGAACCGTTCGGTACGCATACCTGGCCCTCTCACTGCCAGGCTTCAATCTAACATAATGCAGCATCTACCGCCCCGCCAAGACCGCTACACAATCCGGAGACTGGCATGGGCACCAATGGCGCATGGACTGGGACATATTGCCAAAGGGGCACAGATGGGAGAATCCATTGATGGGCTGGCAATCATCCGGAGATTTCATGCAAGGCACACATGTCTACTTCAAAACGAAAGAGGACGCCATCAACTTCGCTGAGAAGCAAGGCTACGAATACTTTGTGCAGGAACCCAACAGCCGCAAGATTCTACCCAAGGCATATGCCAACAATTTCTTGTGGTCTGATAAGCCACTGAAGCACATTCGAACGAAATAGATTTTCTGTTCGCATACTGTAACTATGATACTCTTTAACAATTGCTTTGTTGAAACTTCGAGCGGGTATGGCTTTGGATCACGGTCTTGAACGGTCCAAATAACCCTATTGTACCGGATCGCGTTGGGACTCTTTCTTGCATATTCCAAGCTTGTGTTGCTCTGAACTTGGCAATAGTGCTAGCCCTCGGTAGATCTTGCTCCCTTTTACTAGTCTCAAGGAACATTCTTCATTCATATTACAGCTTCTAGAAGGTTGTAGCACCCTAGTGGGGTTACGTTCTTCTTCTTCCCGAGCTTCCCAAAAACACGTCAAGTATTTTATCAGCGTGTCTAATTTGCCATAGACTTTGAAAATGTGTTTCTTCTCAGTCCTGCCTCGACTTCTCCTTGCTCCCGGAAAATGCATCCGACGCCCGGGGGTCGCTAAAAGTCAAAGGCTGAATCCTGGATGCTCCATGACTTTTCTCAAAGGACTCCATTGTCGCGCCGGATGGAGACCCCTACCATAGAACTTTGTCACCAAAGAATCCCAACTTAGGATGCGACTCGGTAGGACCACGCCATAGTTAGTATTTCCTCCTCATTTAAATTCAACAATAAGATTGCCCATAGATTCAAGATGACTTCACTTCCCTTGACTCCGTACGCACAGGAATACGGACCTGCGCCGCCTTCGGTCCAAATTGACCCGACGAAAATCAAAAGCGGTCTAACACCACTAAGTCCTTACCATCCTTCGACTATTTTTGAGTCAAAAGAGGAACGAGACGCTCGGGGGACAATCAATCACTACCAAGCCTATCAACTAGCAGGGACAACCACACAATCATTGATTGAAATCGACGCAGTGACAAATCGAGAGCTACGTGCAACAACACTAAGAAACCCCATCCATCCTCTTCTCTCTCGACCGAGATGGTCCCATAAGACGGCGAAGAACATTTACCCTCTCAGGCCCTCAGAAGGAACTGGAGAATGGCTTGGGTCTAATGACCTAGTCTGGGATAAATGTCTTGAACCCACTGTTCGCTTGGCGTCTCGCATTTTTGAAAGATTGCACATGCATCCTTGGGTATGTCCAATATCTTTGCTAGAGTAGCCTCTTTGCTGATAATATTCGCAGTTTATAGCGTTCATGCTGGGAGATCGACAACAGATAGACGATGATTTATTCAAAGGCGTATACAAGCTTGATACAACACCCGAGGAGCGTGCAAAAAAGCATTCTAGCATCAGAATGCCAGCGCCTTCCCCGGATCTGGCGACGCGGTCATTAGCTGCAATGGACAAAATTGTGAGAGAGATTCTGGCGAAGCGGCTCGTGTGGGGATTTAAGAAAACCAAAGAGGATCCACACAATGGAGCTCAGGTGTCGTCAATGGGCCTCTGTATCATAAGCAACACGGGTATAATAAATATTTGGCTTGCGTACGAGATGGTGGCGCCGTTGCTGAATCCCAAACTGGATTCCTCCCGCCGGCTGGCGATTCAATTCAGAGCGTCTTGTACAAGTAAGCATAGCTTCGTCACAAAATATACCTTCCACAATACAAAATGGTGCTTTGTTTAGAACTGTTTCCTATACAGAGTAAACAATGAAACTAACGCTCAGATGTAGTAATACACGAACTCATACATGCGTTCTTCAAGGCAAGAATGGCTTTCCCGCGTGGAGTAGACGGATTTGACGTAAAGGATGCCCACCTTGTAGAGCCGTATTTTATGGATGAGCCAATCGCAGAGCTAGGCCACTCAGTAGAATCTGCGGTAAGAACTGAACTCCATAATCTTTGAAAGGGGATTGCTGATTCATGCCAGATGTACGGAGGATCAATGTATCCATTCCCGCGAAATGTTGAGGCACATATACCAACCATGGGCCTGTTCATACATAGCTGGCCTACCGAGTGGCTAAGCCAGGACAGACTGACAGATTTGGAGAAGCCAGAAATCCCCCTACCTCATTTGTGGCCAATTCCCGTAACCTACTACGAAGCCATCCTCTCAGAGGATTACTGGGCAAAACTTACGGATTTCGAGATGCTCAAACCATCGCCAATTTATGTCCTGCAGACGATCACATCCGAAAACTTTAAGAAAAGGAAAGATTACGAGATACCACACGAAGGAACTCAAGAGGTTAAAGATATGATAAAGATGACGAAAGCTGCGCGAGCGATATACAACGAGGCGATGGGAGTGGAGATTCGGAAACTTTTTGATGAATATCTGATTGACAGAGGCTATGAAGTTTACAAATGTAAGGACCAGGGGGAAATATGTCAACGCAATATGGGAACGCCAGCATTCAAAAAGGAATTTACCAAGTTGGCTCCGCTTTTAGAAGAACTGGTGAAGAAGCAACATAAACTAGTCATACTGCTGCGAAAATTTGAGAAGCCAGGGGAACCGCTAAGAATCGGTAAGCTCTCCATAACTGCTGGTTAACTTTACTAACATATGCCTGTAAAGATATGAGAACAGACCTCCAGTCTTTCAACCGTCACGTAATACAATTCATCGGATTCTTCCTCGCTAAAGCAGGAGACCAATTTCCAGCAATTACGGCAAAGCTCAACACCTGTCTCGCCACGATCGAACGATTACGTCTTCAGCTCTTCCCGCCTGGCCCACCAGCGATTTTCAAGTGGATGCAAGAACCAGCATTCCTAGAAGAAGAGCAAGCCGAGAACCGAATTGTTACGGAAGCGAACCAAGCCTTGGCTGCTGGCGATGAAGCTACCTGCGAGAAGAAGTGTAGGGGCATACTCGAGTCTCTGAGCTGTAATTTACTGGTTGTGTCAACGGCGAGGATTTTGCTGAGTTTTGTAAGTACTGTTGATTTGGAGGAGCGGATTCGGCTGTTGGAGATTACTTTGGGGACGATTACGGCTGTGGCTGTACCGCCTCAGTTGCCGAGTGGGTGGCATGCCCTCAAGAAGACGGCTGAGGATAAAGTGACGGAGTTAAAGGCGATGCGGCCGCCAAGTGAGGGGGTTATTAGCAGGTGTTGCGGTTACGATACCAGTATGGGGGGTTTATAGCGAGGATTTACATGCTCAAGAGGGGTCGGCAATGGTGTAGATGAGAAGCATATCTTTGACAAGAAATAGATTTGTATCTAGAATAAGAATGAGCGGAAGAACACCACTACCATTCTATTCACAAACTATTCACGAACCTCAACTACTTTATTTCACTCCACATCCTTACTAACAATCTCGTCTTGTTCTACCACAGCTTTCTCCTCACTTCCCTTTACACCGCCAACATTCTCCTCATCCCGAACACCACCTGGGCCCTCAATTCCAATATCCGTCGTCGTAAACTTATCCGCCGGCTCCCTATACGAAGCCACAAAATTCACGCAAAGCGAATAACTCCACGCCGCCACGAAAAACATCAATGGGACTGACATTGCAATAGCAGTCGAATTATTCGCATCCGCAGCTGCACCAAGAAGCGGCGGCACCACTGCACCGCCGCAAACCCCAGCAATGATATAGCCGGAGCCACGCTTGGTATGTTTTCCCAATCCGCGCATGCCGAGTGCGACGATGGTGGGGAAGCAGATGGATTCGAAGAATAGTGTGATGTAGAGCATGGCCATGCCTGTGTTTCCGCCCTGTGTGATGCTGGGCGCTATGAAGACGATGCAGAAGGTTAGGTAGACGAGGAAGACCCAACGGGGACGGATGAATTTCATAAGAATGACACCAGCGAAGCGGCCGAGTGCGAAAGAGCCTTGAGCACCAGCAAGGAATTTGGCGCCGAGGGAGGAGTCAGTGTTGAGGCGGGTTTCGGTAACGTAGTTTATGAAGTAGCTCGCTATGGCAATTCTGAAAGTAGTTTGTTAATAGAAGTCCTAATTCTCGGTTGAGAGAAAGGAGAGGGAGAAGAGAGATGGGGTAACAGAGTGGTGGGTCATCTGTCAATCAGACAAAGTGACTTACTGAGCACCAGTATAACAAAATTGAGCAAAAGCAGCGTGGAACAATCGATATTGTTTGAAAAATGGTTTATCATCAGCATCAGTATGCGTCTGCTCTGCCTGGAAAGCCATATCCGCATCGGTGATTTCCGGTATTGGCGAACTGCAATCTCATCAGTACTTTCCAGACCCAACTCTCCCCATGCCGTATTAATTGCGTTATAAGCCCATTATGTCCCAGTTGAAATCCTGTTGTACAAGAATTATAAGAGAGAACAAAGATCAGAATAAGAGAGCTAATAGATGATAAATGCAACTCTCCCGTTCTAGCTTCTATTCACTATTATAATCTAGTATAATAGGTCGCAGGCTAGGGGGAAAGGGATGGGCTTATACATCAATTAATACGGTAGAACACTTACAAGTAAAAGATTACAGCCAAAATAAAGACGAAAATAGCAATGGCGAGGTATACCCATTGCACATTTTTCAGAGCTTGAACATCGTCTGCTGTTTTGAGGAAGAATACGTAGGATCCGAGGACCGGGGCAATCACAGTTCCAATTCCGTTGAAGGCTTGAGAGAGGTTGATTCGAATTTCTGCGTAGCGAGGTGGTCCACACACTTGATATAAACGTCAGTACAAGCACGCATAATTTTCCTTTCGCGAAACTCCGCACGAGTATGGAGTTTATTGATACTTACCTGTGATGTATGGATTTGCTGCAGTCTCTAGAGATCCAAGTCCATTGCCAATGATAAAAATGGCAGCGCAGAAACCACCAAAGGATCGATGGAGGATACATGGCCATGCAATCAATGCACCAACTCCGTAAAGACTGCACACTAATTAGCGGTCTGATTTTCAAGCGAAAATGCTTGAAGTGTGAGTATGCTGATGTTTTGCTTATACAATGAAGAGCTGCAGTACATACCAAAGACCCCAGATAAAAACAGGCTTATATCCATAGTTTCGGAGAATCCAATTTGCGTGACCTAAATACAAGCGTAAGTTGTGAGCCCTCAAACCTTTAAAGTGACAAAACCATACCAAGCGATGCCAGCGGATAAGCTCTGCAAAGGATTAGCCCGAATTCGACTATATTTCAACTCACAACCTACCCAAAATAAGCAGCTTGCAACCCCGAAGATCTCGCTCTGGTAATCCCCAACGTATTCTGAAAATGCTTATTCAAAGTATCCAGCAATCCATACGAAAAGCCCTATCATTATCAGCATCCACATCTCAAATCCAACCCAGCGTTTAGGAAACTGACCCATAAAAAGAACAAAATCGTAACCAGACAAAGCGGGTAAATCGATTCTCTCAGCGTCAACTCGGCAGCTCTCGTCCTCTCTTTATCGCTAATCTTTAGGGAACGTTTCTTGAAAAAAGCCATTTTGTTCGATTCCTGAAATTCAAGTTGAACTTGACAAAGGAGTATGTATGTACGAATAGACAATTATACAAATTCCCAGATGAGGGGAAGATAAGTAGGTTAATTGCCATACCACGTGAGGCTGCTATATGCACGATGCTCTGGTGTAACGTAATATTATGCAGACTCCGACTTGCGAACAGGAAGTTTGAACGCGGGGTAGTTGAACCTTGCCCCTTTTCCATCACGGGGAAAGGATGGGGAAATGGGGGGGCATAATTTTACCACCACTCAAATGCGACTTTGATGCAAACTTTGTGCAAGCTTGGTAAAGTTAATACTCGAGTAATGCCACTTTCATGTTGGACATATAACTGCACCGTAAGCGAGCCGAGAGAGTCTGTGAATGGCAACCACTGACCGAACGTCAAGAATCTTGTTGGTAGGTAAGCTTGAAATACGATTGCGGGGTGAGGCTTTTCACTACGAAATCTTTTACTGTAATGGCATACTTTTGTGTATGCCTTATACCGTATTAATTGGTTTGGAGCGCCCCCGTCCCCTTTTTTGACCTTGCAGTATTGTGTCAGACCATCGAAAATGCAAGCATACTTTCGATGTGTTCGAGGGTTAGCGACTGAATATGGCCACTTATGACAAGCTAATCTTAGCGCGTATGTACGCTTGGGAAGAAGAAAGGCGTTCTTGCCGTTTAGCTTTCTAATAGTTGAGGAATTTTGTGTCTAGGCAAGTTGTTTTTCGTTTGGAGGCCCCCCCTTTTCGGTAACGAGATCGTTTCAATGACTTGGATGTCACTTCACAAAGAATAGGCAACACCAGGATTTACGAGTGAATATTATTGGACTAACATAAAGAAATAACCCCTCAAAATAAGAAATCCCAAAATTCAACCTGCGAGTAGCAAAAATCAAAAACTCCTATACTCCATTCCCAAATCAAACACCATCACCTACCACCTCCATACTTAGGAAACCCAAACGCCTCACCCGCACGATTATAAAGCTCAAAACGATGTCTTCCCACCCTCGTCCTTCGCGTACGGCCAGTGAGATAACCCCTCCAGTAACCGCCAAACCACAGCAAATCCCGTTTCGTAAGGACGCTGTACAGGTTATCCCCATACGTCAGATCCACACCATTGCGACGTTCCTCTTTCATGGCATCTCTGACGAGCTGGGAGTCCATGAGTTCGAAGACGGGGAAGACCTCGGCGAGTTCTTCAGAGTCCCAGTCGAGGTCGCGACCGTGGTAGATTTTCGGGACGTAGCCGTCGGGTCGTTGGTGGTTCCAGCCCTCGTCTACTAGGTCCAGAATGTATTCCGCCGGGTCGGTTAGGGCGGTGTCGTTGCGGCTTTGGGGGGTTAGTTTGGTTGCTAAGGGAGATGGGGAAGGGGGGACTTACTACTTGAAAAATCGGCCGTTGATACTAAGAAAGGCGAGCATGGCCTTCCATCCTTCCTGACCGAGGCGATACGGACAGAAATGACTTATGAGCTTCAAGAGTCTCGGCTCGGTGATCTCTCGTCTATCCCAGGTCAAGCCCCCGGAGGATAACAGCTTTTTCTGGTTGTTTTGCAGCCAGGTTGTAAAATCTGCAATGCCCTCTGGGGGCTCAATAATCCGTTTCCTGTCCAGGAGGATGGGCGTTTCGAGGACTAGTTCCCAGCCGAATTCCAAGGGCGTGACAGTTTCGCCGTCGAAGTCGAAGAGTTCTCCGTTGGCACTGCATTGGATGAGGAAAGCTTGGATCTCCTTTTGTTTGAACACCTGGTCGTCTCTGATTTGAGCGTTGGTCAAGCGGAAGAATTTGGGAAAGGTTGTGGGTGGGAGATCTTTGAAGATTTGAGATGTGTCGGGACCGGCGTAGAAGATGTATAGGAGATCGCCAAGAGTTGCGTCGGGTTCAATATTGTTGTCAGGGATTCGCAGTCCAGGGATCTCATCCAGTATTTCGTCGGCCCTTTCAAGCGTCATTTCTTCCAATGGATCTAAAATAACTACCTGCTCCTGACCCCAGAAGTCCTCTGCTCGAATATGCTTATATGCAATTGTGTTGCTGTATCTGCCTTCTGCGTCGTTCAATATGTTCTGGAGTGTCAGGTAGGCATCATAGAGCTCTTGGAACACGTTATCCATGTTCTGCCTGTGCTTAAGCTCGGTGATAGCGTGAGGAGCTACGCTATAAGTCGTTCTTAGATCGTCCACCGCATCTACAATCGCTTGCTTGTCTTCACCCCGCAACTCGTCGCTGTTCAAAATTGCCAGAAGTTTCACCCAGAGCCCGAATCGATAATGAGCAATGACACAGATATGGTGTACCTGATTGTATTCCTGCATAGCTGCGACACCTATTTGGCCAGGGCTCCTTCCACCAGGTGGTGAGCGTTGCAGACTAACCAATGTTGCCTCGACGCACTGTTGAATGGCGTCGATTATCTGAAGTTCGTTTTCGAAATTTGTAATATCGTTCTTGACCCATTTCGATTTATAGGCCAGGGAAGGCACCAGCGAGTCGCGGTATTCCTCAAATCGCTTCAAAACCCAACACGATGATAGCAGCCTCCGGTTCATCTCTCTAACTTTGGCTGTTTGGTCGTAATCGGGCTCTGGTGGCAATTTTGATTTTTGTTGTTCAAGATGAGCCCGCTCTAGGTTGGTGTCGCTGGCCATCTTATCCAGGTCTATCTTCGTTTCTAGCTCAAGTTGTTGATATTCGATGAGCAGGGCATTATTGATATCAATGGCATGCTCGAGATACTTGGCATGGTATTCCAACTCTTTGCTCGCCTCTTGAAACCAACTTTGAGGACTTCCCTCGTGCCACCAAGCAGGGGCCCCACGAACTTCTTCACTACCACTACCAAGAACATGGGCAAACCATCCCGGTGGAGTGGCAATTTTCGGGCTGCAAATGTAAATTTTTAGCCCATGTTCAAAGTTAAAGGGGAAGGAGTCTGCTGTCCAAGCATCATCAGAAATAACTCACCTCTCACCGTACCATTCCTTGTCTAATCTTGACTTCAACCCTTGGAATACCAACTTAATTCTTTTCATGTACTTTGATTGTTTCGAAAACCACAGGACTTTCTGCCTAAGACCCGCTCTCTGCCGCTCGTACTGATCCTGCAGTCTCCTCCGCTCAGCAATTTTTGCCCGTTTCTTAGAGGCTAACATCCGCTTGTCCCTCTTGAGCTCAGCCCTTATTCTTCTCAACTGTGATGCGAGACCGATGGCAACTTTCTCCATGGCTTTAGCTTCTTTCTTTTTCTCAATCCAGTCATGTCGATTACCATCCCACCAATCATGCCAGCCATGGAGGTAGCCTTGCCTTTCGTGATCTGCATCGTCCTTCTTATCCAGCTCGTCATTGTTTAAACCTAAAAGGTTTTCTCGTAAGTGTGGTGGTGTATTGTAATGAGGCTGGTCGGCAATGAAATTTTTCTCTTTGAGATGCTTTGCGATGCGATTGGTATCCTTTCCATATTTCCATTTGTCTTTCCTGCTTTGCATTTCCTCATGAACCAGATCAACCATGGTTCCAAGTCTTTGCTTGGTCAACACCATGTCGGCCAAAACTCCTATCATTTGAGCCTCGGGGGTGTCGGCGTAGATGGCGGCTCCCTCCTCGAAAGCTGATCCGACTGAATAGTTCCGTAAAGGGATGAACGTTGGTGAAACCGGCGAATAGGACGAGGAAGCCCTTCGAGAGCCTGTCCAGGAAGAGGAAGACTTACGCGTTCCAACTATAGACCCCAAAGCATCGCGCAGGCTTCCCATCCCGAAACGCGACGTCGACGTCGCCGTCGATGATGGCCTTCTGGGCGCCATACTCTGCTCGATTATCTTAAAGTGTTGTTCTGAGTGGTGGTTGTCTCCAAAATAGTTGTGAGAGGAGAGCTCTACGATAGCTTCGAGAGCTTGTGGCGACTCTTTTGTCTTTGTCGCGATACCTCCTGAAGCTTCTTCCTCGCAACCAGAAAACCCCGGAAATAATAATTAAAGGTGTACGGGTAGCGGCGTAATACTCGATTTGGACAAAGCCCTACTCTGATGTCCCGAAGAATGTTAGGTCTCATTTTGGCGGGCGCGACCTACCGAGTGAAATACCGAAAGCGGCCAGCAATAAACAAAGGAATGAGAGTTTATTGGTATGCGCACGGCTGGCCGCGAACAACAGTATGCAGATTCCATCTGATGATTCCGATGATTCTCCTGAGCTACCGGCGAGAAATCCACAGACGTCAAGTATAAATACTAGACGAATTATATAACGCATTCTGGCAAGACAAGCATATACCACATCAAAGCGACTGGCTAGGGTGTGACCATCTCAAAACAGGAAGAGGGTATAAAAAAGCGACATAACCAATGAAAATAGTTTCCTTCGCTCTTCTAACGCAAGTTTTTATAATTTCATGTTACCTAGGCACTAGTAAAAATGGAATTATCAAAACGAGACGAGAATTATTACCAAGGAAACATGCCTTATGCGTCTCCATGTAAACTGTCGCTCCAACGCTTGTCATGGCCCATGGGAGGACGAGGGGGCTTCGATCTTCGAGTTGGTCAATATGTCAACTTAACTAGGCATATACCTGCAATGACGGCGGACAAAAGCCTGCGCTGTCGACAGCCGACTTGGTCGTCTTCTCAGAGTAAATAATCGTCGAATTTCATAATATTATGGTAAAATCAGTAAGATCTTACATAGTTCATGCCAGCATATCAGCAAAACGCCCAAATTGCATTGCAAACCCAGTTGCACTCAGACCTCCGTTCCTCCAACGCTATGACCTCACCCACAGTTCAGTCATCCCTAGTAAATGTTGAGAAATATCTACGTGTAAATAGATTCAGTAAATTGGTTTACTTGCAGACCTGTTAACGAAGTTAGTATATTGGTCAATTAGAGCAAAGACTTCAGGAATGTTACCCGTTTCCGCCATCGGCGCATCCTTCAAGAAATCCAACGGCATCCAAACCAAGTGGCCCTTGATCTGATCAAGTTTCGCTCGTATTTCCTTTGGAGGAATCATTCTGTCGTAGATATGACCGGCTTTCGTTCCCTTAGGTGGGAGGAACCTGTCGTAGTCTTCGAAATTTTTGACTGCATTTCTACGTTAGTACAGAATTACTTGAGAGCCTGCTATACATACCAAAGTTATCAGGATCAGCGTGGAACAGCTGTCTGAAGATTTCAGTGTTCTTGGTTGCTCGGCTCGTCCACATGTCCCATACTTCATCGCCCAAAGGATCGGCGACAAACTCATAAGTGTCGTTCTCTTGAGGATCATTGGGCACATCGGGTGGCTGCGCATTTGGGTCTTTGGAAGCATCAAGTTCTTGAGGGGGCAGGAGACCGAGATGTTCTCTCCAAAGATATCGTCGGAGTGTAGCAGCATGATAGCCAGCTTCGTACTCTTGCCCAGCCATTGTGGTCTTGATCTTTCTGGTGTCGGTCATAACAATCGAGAGTTCGCTGTCGTGAATTCCAAGTTGCGATCTGTCATTTAAGTTTGAGCTTCCACAAATGACAGTTTTATCATCGACTATCAAAACTTTGCCGTGGATGTAGAGTTCTTCTTGAATCCAATTGTCGACCTCGCCATCCAAACTGCCTTCCCACGCCTCGTCTACTAGACTCGGTTGTTTGTGCATCGCCATTTTTGCCACGCTGTCGTTGCTTTGAGGCTCTTTGCCTGATCTAGAAGCATCCGCTGCAGCCTCGAACTTGCGTTTAGCATCTACCTTCTTCTCCGTATCTTCGTCACCGGAGTCATCTTGACCAGGAACCACCTTTGCCTTGGCTCTATCTATTTTACCCGGAATCATATGCTCATCTGCACCGTCGTCTTGGTCCTTAGAGCCATGAATACCTGTGCTCATGACTTCCTCGGCTTCAGCTCTTTGGACGTCCTGGTATTTGACTCCGGATTTCTCTTCTTGTTCCTTGATCGCGGGAGTAACGTTGAGGCGATCATAAGACCTGAGGTTGAAAAAGAAGATATGTTCAGTTGGATCAACGCCTTGTGCTCTCACTTGTTCGAAAATGGAATGCTCTCCTCTACAAATCGATTTGTACTGGTAATCCATAATAGCTCTCGTTCCCGTTGCGGCGTCTTCGCGCAGATCTCCTGCGAATCCTGGAACCGATGGAATAACGGCAATGACGCGGAATTTTCGTCCCTCTTTGCCTGCCTTGACTACAGCATCCACAATGGCTCTTCCAATAGTATTTTTGATTGGAGCTTGCTCTTCTCCAGTGGCTGTAATGAAGAACTGGTTCTCGATATAAACATAATGCTGAGCCTCCCTGATAAGGGTGCTATAAGCATTCTGGATACTATGCTCAGTAAGTATACCGCTCGACCAGTCAGCACTACTTCGAACAAGCTGTGCATGAACCGTGCCTTGCTGATCACCAAGGGCTTTACCACTCAAGGGAGTCACGGGATGGTGGATATAGTCGCCGACGGGGTGTTTTGGGCGTTGAACTCCTACCAAATCCTCATTTTCACCCTCCCTACCCTCCAGTGTCAACCAGTCAAATCGACCATCTCGCTTGTACTTGTCACGCTTGACAAAGTTCCAACGAAGCACAAAATGCTCCGCAATATCATAAACACAGTCCCCAACAACAGCCATTGCCACGTCATGCCATGGCATACGACCATATTCGGCCTTTGACAGCTCGTTCGATTTCCAATCGCCGACACTTTGAAAGTCCATTACGCGATTGTTGTTGAAATCTTGACCAGGCCAAATTTCCCCAGCGACACCAGCTGGGTGGACATCAGCAAGAGGGTGCTGGTGATCATCCCATCGCCCAAAGCAGAGGTCCAATCCCCCAATAAACGCAACATTGTAGTCAATTACGATAAACTTCTCATGATGCGCCCAATAGAATATTTTATCGGCATTTTTGAGGTAGTTATGGTCCGGGTGCCGCATTCTGTGATATGAAATTAATGGATGATTTAGGGGTAGGAATGAATAGAAGATGAAAACTAAGAGAAATGTATCGAAAAGTTTAAGAAGGTTGGAAAGTTCTACTAACATCACAATATTTCCGTGACCCTTTTCTCCTTTAGGACATAGTGCTTGTAGAGCATGTTTTGTATGTACCGAGTTACATGTAAGAGCAGCCTGGTTCAACTTGTGAGCAACTATTTGTCAAAACTTCGAATATTGTAGTTACCTCGACCTCACGGTACACAATTACAAAGATCTTCACGCCCTGCTCAGCCTTACGCTTGAGAATTTGGTCTAGACGCCATTCCTGATTGTAATATGCAGGGCGGCGCAGGAACAACTCTGGAGAAAGCCACCAATCACAAATGTAGATGGTTTCCGTCGCTTTCTCAAGAGCAACCGAGACAGCCTATGTCATTAGTACTAATTGAATCAAAATGGGGAACTTGACTTACCCAGAAATAGTCCCTTCCATCAACATACCACTTTATGTTGTTGCCCGGTCGCTCCGGGGCAAAGGAATTGAAGCGGTGCGAATCACCGATTTTACTTCGTTTTTCATCCGTGAGCTTCTCGTGTTCTTCATCGTGCCGATGATTGGAATTGACCGGTAGGAATAGTCAGTAATAAGTACAGTATACAAATGTAGGAGCCGTAGCAGCTTACTAAGTTCGCGAATTTCCCCAGCTCGTGCCTACCCACAGACCATATTAGCTTGCTCGACCTTTTCATTGCGACGTCAACATGCTAGAGGAATGGTAGCATACTTCTTGTGAATGAGTCCAACCTTCAAATCATACAATTTGGAGTCGCGAAATTTCTCTCTCAAATCGTTGAATGGTTGCTTGAGCTTATCCTTCAAGTCTGGTGAGTCCTCAGGATTGGATCCTCCATCAGCAGGCCCTGCAGAAGTCATGGTGAAGATGAAGGTGACAAGGTCAGAGTCGGGGCATCGATAGGGCGATCAGAAAAGGAATCTTCTTGAGTGATCGTAGGCGTTTGCGTTTGTATTCGAAAAGGAGGGAGAATTGCGATGCAAACGCACTTATGAGGTGGAGTGTGGTGGGGCAGCAAGAAGGAGATGGAGGGGAAGAAGGATGTAGGATGTAGGAGGAGGGGGGGTAGATGTCTTGATTGCGACAAATGGAAAGGCGCCTATGTTAGTTCCCTGGTTATTTGGGAGCTAGTCGTGCTAGTGCAGGCACTTTTTCTTCGCAGCTTGGTGCTACTAGGTTGTAAAGCAGGGTCAACACATGATGGCGGGGGTTCCGGGTGGGGAACTTGCCTGATTCACCCCTCAAAATCCCTTCCATGTGAGAATATACGTCATGGTGCAGGATAAGCGAATGTTGTGCAACGACCGCCCTGAATGGCAGCGTTTGACGGAATTAGGTCGGCCCGTAACATGCTTTTAATAGTAGCGAGACTCTCCTATCATAACCTCGGTTCTCTGTAATAGACTGGCACAATGAAGTCAAAAACGGGAGAGAGGGGGTGATTTAAACCAATTAATACGGTAGGCTCCGGCCTGGCTGTTCCCCGTGCCCAGGCTGATAAGAAAATTGACGTTAAGCAAAAGCCACAAGGACGAGAGTGTAATAATATCAAGTGAGAACCGCTTGCCTTCTCCGCTGGCTTACATTGAATGGTTGAGCTTTCAGCGTAAGGCCGAAAGATGGGAATAGTTATGATTTATCCCTGAGATAACAAGAATCTTAGGAGGCATCTTCTGGCTGCTTTGCCCATCATACTTTCTGCCTTGAAAAAGACGTTCGTTAAAAAAACCAAAGGCGCAATCAAATTTGATACCATTTCTGCGGAGCCTTTTGGCATAATTATATTCCCCAAACTAGGAAATCGAATCTTTGTCCATACGGAAAGGTTCAACAATATTTTCGGAATGTCCATCAACGGTAATCATGTTGCGATTGATAAAGAGCACGTAATGCTCGAGAATGGAGAGCTATGGAAGGATATCCATTTGAGCAATATGGATTGAACCCCGCCAGAAAACCTCAGATGGATCAAAAGAACGCATTAGTACCATTCATCTGTCCCATTTCAATCGACACCTTTGAGCCAATTATATTTCCCCGATACCTGAGCGTGAGCAGTAGGGGCGAATATGATACTGGTTCGGTTCGAGTGTTGGGCCACTGTGCTACCGCATTAATTGAGTTATAACCTCACCCCTTCTCCCCCGTTTTCGACCTCATTGTGCCAGATGGCCAAAGAGAACTGAGGTTACAATGGGAGAGACTTCTCCCGTTTCCTAAACCTCTCCCATTTTGATGTTGTTCTCTTTGTGGGTCTGGCACGATAAGACCAACAGGGGAGAAGGGGTGGGCTCGTACACCAATAAATACGGTATTTGAGAAATTTGAGGCATATAATATGTTCTGTGATTGGCAGTGGCACATTGATGCATCGCGGGACGGAGAGACATCGAAGGCGGCGGACTCGACGGCGGCGGAAAGAACAAATTCTGTGGCGGAGGTGGGAGGGAGCTGGAATGACCCGAGTTTCCATCAAATCGCTGTGTTGACGGCACCTGCCGCGGGTGCGTTGGCTCTGTTGTGATCTAGATCCTGCTGATAGGGGGGGAAAATTGGTAAATCCGGCAACCCTTCTTGGGTTTTTCAAGGTGAAGTATTCTCCCTTGTATTTTGGCTACAGGGAAATGGGAAAGGAAAACGGCCTGCGCTAGCAGCTTATAAAGTAAGATTACCTAAGTATCTTTCTGACAGAGAAAAGAACTTACAACTCTTTCAACTTTCAGATCTACCCGGTACTGGCGATATTCGACGCTTGGTTTGTTGACATCCGATCGGGTTGCAGAGGTTGCAGATGGACGGTTGTTGAGTTGTGAAGAAACTTCCTCAGATACGAGAGACGAGGTCACTCGATGCTGACTAATCAGATATCTCATTTTGGCTTGGCATGATTCCGGACTTCGGCCGGCGAGCGAATCGCCGGGGCTAAAAGACACGCATCGCATCTATCAACACCACCCTTCGAAATTTCTCTTCAGCCGTGAAGCGCATCTTGACTATTGAAATGCGTGATGGCTCCTCTTGTCGATAACCCGCTGATTGCATCGGCGACTTTACACAACCCTTGTAAGCTCAGCTTCAATTCTTCGCGCGACGAAACTAACCAAAAACAGTACCACTCTCCTTACATACCTACGTTTGGCCATTTGTGATTATCTGGCCCATTTTTCTGCGATACTATCTTTCTCAAGACCTCTACGACAAACATATTGGTGGCCAGGAATGGACATTTGTTTGGTGTGGTACCATCATCACAGCGCAAAGTTTGGTCTGGTTAAGCACCAACTGGAGTGTAAACCTCAAGGCCCTCTTTACCTCGACAGGTGTAAAGACAGTCCAAGACGCAAAATTGATTAAGGTCCTTCCTATTGTAAATGCCGGATCTGCTGAAATATGCTCTATTGTCCGAGATACTGTAAGTTGAACTGGGTGGTCTAGATTAACGGGGCGCTGCTGACGAGTTTCAAGGCTGGAGGCAAAAATAATGTTTCTTTCCTCTTCCAAAAACGTCGATTCCTCTACGATGCCTCGAAAAACTCCTTCTCTCCCCTCACGTATGCGATCGATGCCGAGCCAAAGCCAAACCTTGAACATTTCCAAACTTCCAGAGGTATAGCATCCGCCTCGGAGCTTTCCAGGATCCAGCAACACTATGGCGATAATACCTTTGACATCCCCGTCCCAACTTTCATCGAATTGTTTAAAGAACACGCTGTGGCACCATTCTTCGTTTTCCAGATTTTCTGTGTTGGTCTATGGATGTTGGACGAATATTGGTATTATTCGCTGTTTACGCTTTTCATGCTGGTCGCATTTGAAAGTACGGTAGTTTGGCAACGCCAGAGAACTCTCAATGAATTCCGCGGGATGAGCATCAAGCCTTACGATATCTACGTTTTTCGACAAAATAAATGGGAAGAGACGCAAAGCGACAAACTGCTTCCAGGAGATCTAGTTTCGGTTGGCCGTACTAAGGAGGATAGTGGTGTTGCCTGTGATATGGTCCTAGTCGAAGGAAGCGCTATTGTGAATGAAGCTATGTTATCTGGCGAAAGTACACCTCTTCTAAAAGACTCGATTCAACTCCGCCCATCAGACGCAACACTAGAACCCGAAGGCTTGGACAAGAACGCATTTCTCTATGGAGGTACCAAAGTTCTACAAATTACGCATGGCAACAGCGACGAAGAACGGCCTAAGCTCGCTTCGGGTGTCCCAAAACCACCTGACAATGGTGCCATGGCAATTGTGGTCAAGACAGGATTCGAAACCTCTCAGGGAAGCTTGGTGCGAACTATGATCTACTCCACCGAACGTGTCTCAGCCAATAATGCGGAAGCCCTTTGGTTTATTTTGTTTCTCCTGGTTTTTGCAATTGCTGCCTCTTGGTATGTTTGGGATGAAGGTGTCAAAAAGGATAGAAAACGATCTAAGCTGCTTCTTGACTGTGTTCTTATCGTCACTAGCGTTGTCCCACCTGAGCTTCCTATGGAGCTGAGCTTGGCAGTCAACACAAGTCTGGCAGCTCTTAGTCGTTACGCTATTTACTGCACCGAACCTTTCCGCATTCCGTTCGCTGGTCGCGTTGATGTGGCCTGCTTTGACAAGACTGGAACTTTGACTGGAGAAGACTTGGTCGTTGAAGGAATTGCTGGTCTCGGTCTTGGTCACTCTGGAACGGACACGCCTCGCGAGAAGGATGGCGCTCATAGCCATATTACTCCTGTCTTACAAGTCGGCTTGGAAACAACTCTTGTCCTTGCGACTGCGCATGCTTTAGTTAAGCTGGATGAAGGTGATATTGTAGGAGATCCTATGGAAAAGGCAACCCTAACATCCCTCGGCTGGACACTTGGCAAAAATGACACTCTCACCAGCAAACACACGACCGCTGTCAATGGAGCCTCGTTTGGGACGGCATCGAACTCTGTTCAGATTAAGCGCCGGTTCCAATTTTCTTCTGCGTTGAAACGTCAAAGTTCAGTAGCAACTGTTACGGCTATCCATCCCCAGACGGGAAAGAAGGTTCGAAGCACATTTGTAGGTGTCAAAGGAGCACCTGAGACAATCATGAAAATGCTAGTCGAAGTTCCTGCCGATTATGAGGAGACCTTCAAGTACTTTACTCGGAAAGGATCGCGTGTGCTCGGTTTGGCTTATAAGCACTTGTCAACCGATGCCGAACTTGGTTCAGGAAAAATCAATGAGCTGAAACGGGAGAAAGTCGAAGCCGATTTACATTTTGCTGGATTTTTAGTCTTACACTGTCCTCTAAAAGATGACGCTAAAGCGTCTGTCAGACAGCTTAACGAAAGCAGTCATCGTGTTGTTATGATTACCGGAGACAATCCACTCACGGCCGTCCATGTTGCACATGAAGTTGAAATCGTCGACCGCAATGTCCTCATATTAGATGCACCAGAGCACGATGATTCAGGCGAAAAATTGGTCTGGAGAAGCGTCGATGATCAGATTTCTATCCCTGTCGATCCCACAAAACCAATTGACCCAAAAATATTGGAATCAAATGATCTATGCGTCACTGGATACGCTCTGGCGAAATTCAAGGGCCAGGTAGCTCTACCAACCATCTATCGATACACATGGGTATACGCTCGAGTGTCTCCAAAGCAAAAAGAAGAAATCCTCACGGGTCTCAAAGACCTTGGCTACTATACACTCATGGCCGGTGACGGCACCAACGATGTTGGTGCACTGAAACAAGCCCATATTGGTGTAGCTCTATTGAACGGTTCCCAGGATGATCTGAACAAAATCTCCGAGCATTACAGAAACACCAAGATGAAGGAGTTGTACGAGAAGCAAGTCTCCATGATGCAGCGATTCAACCAGCCAACCCCACCTGTCCCTATTCTCATTGCTCATTTGTACCCGCAAGGACCTACAAACCCACATTACGAAAAAGCAATGGAACGAGAGATGCAGAGGAGGGGAACCACCCAAGCACTCAACGATACGGCTCTCGGTGACAAAACCAACGGCGTCACTACAATCACTTCCCCCGGCGCACAGGCTCTCATCGATAGCAACCAGAGACCCATGTCTGAAGCACAAAAGAAGGCATCTGGTTTAGCTGAGAAGTTCACGCAGAGTATGATGGAACAAGAGATGGAGGACGAACCCCCTACCATTAAGCTTGGTGATGCCTCTGTTGCAGCACCTTTCACTAGCAAGCTTAGCAACGTGGTAGCAATTCCCAACATCATTCGACAAGGTCGCTGCACTCTTGTAGCAACTATTCAGATGTACAAGATCCTTGCATTGAATTGTCTTATCAGCGCATACAGTCTCAGTGTTCTTTACCTCGAAGGTATCAAGTTCGGAGATGGCCAGGTCACTATCAGTGGTATGCTCATGAGCGTGTGCTTTCTTTCGATTTCGAGAGCCAAGTCTGTTGAGGGGCTCTCCAAGGAGCGACCCCAACCCAACATCTTCAATTTCTATATCATTGGTTCTATTCTCGGTCAATTCGCCATCCATATTGTTACCCTCATTTACATCGCTCGGTACTGTGACCAGCTCGCACCGTAAGTACTCTGTACCTCTTTTCTGGAATTTAAATTAACATGTTCTGCAGACGTGATGCCGATATCGACTTGGAAGGAGAGTTTGCACCCTCTCTATTGAACAGCGCAGTGTATCTTCTCCAGCTCATTCAACAAATCTCTACGTTCGCCATTAACTACCAAGGCCGACCTTTCCGCGAGGCATTGTCTGGTAAGTTCTCGTTGTACTAATTTCAAACTGCCGTTGCTGACATTGTATCCAAGAAAACCGTGGCATGTACTGGGGAATTATCGGAGTCTCAGCAATCGCATTCTCCTGCTCTACAGAGTTCATTCCTGAGATAAACGAGAAGATGCGTCTTGTCCCATTCACATCTGAATTCCGATACACTATGACGATCACCATGGTGGTGGATTACCTTGGCTGCTTTGTTATTGAGAAGGTTCTCAAGGCACTATTTAGTGATTACAAGCCGAAGGACATTGCTATCCGGCGACCCGATCAAATTGCTCGTGAGGAGCAGAGAGATGCGGATGCTCTGGCTGCCATTGCCCGAGCCGAGGAGGAGAAAGCTGCAGCGGAGATTGCGGCATTAGAGGAACGACTACGTCTCAACGGGAGATCTTGATGGCCGAATACTGTACATTAGACACATAGACTGCGCCATAGAGTACCTGGGAGTTCTCTACTGCGTGGGACGGGAATAGCATTTATAAATTAATTACCAAGTCATTAAAAGTCAATCCTAAGTCTGGAAATGAGATGTTAGTATCCGGATTTGAAAGGCACATTAGTCGTCAAATAGCCATTCGCCCATTGGTCTTTTCTTTGCTAGAACAAACTCTTTCTGTCAAATAGTACCGGTACTAGTGATTTAGGTAATACGTTCGAGACCGTTAAAGGAGTCCCACGTCATCTTGCGCTGCCAAGCAGCCAAGCTCAGAAACCAAGAAGCTGGAGAACCGGGCGACCAAGCGTTGTTTGTCCCCACCTTGGAAAGCTGTTTGACCCTCTTTACACCAATGCATTCTGCTGCTGTACTCTCGCACACACATCCTCTACCTTTTGCACTTACAATTACTTTTACTTCCATTTGATCTGCAGTATCTGTATCTGATCAATTGCAAACATGGTGCAGTGGAAGAGGCTCTTCGGTCTCGATGGCACGTAAGTCGCTTTTACAGCTGATTCCGAGCTACCCCGCGCAAACCTTCGTCCGAACGCGACAACAAACCAGCTCAGCTTGCTAACAAGAATTTTACTGCCATTAGACAGGACCGTCACTTCTTTTCCGATGAAGCTCGTCGACGTAAGAATTCCCTGAATATCCTGTTCTCAATTCTCTGCGCAAATCAGTGGCTAACGCGACTGGCAACAGTGCTACCAAACTACGACAGTGAAGAAGGGATCCAGAGCGCGTTCCCCGCTGCCGAAGTCACGAAAGTCGCACTACGATTGAAATATTTAATTGAGGAAACTGTGCCATGCGAGCTAGAAGAGAGCTTGATTACGCGCGCTCATAGCAGAATCATTACACCGCAGGTCATCAAGGCAGCTAGGGAAGCCGGAGGGAGCCAGTATGCTGCATGTGTTGTATACTGTCTGCTGGTCAATAAGAAATGGTTTAAGAAGCAGGCTACGCTGGAGCTGTGGGACGCTGATCTTCATGATGTGAGAGCAACGGCTTGTGAGGTCGTTGCTAAACAGCTGTCAGTTCCCTAACTACTATAAAGGCAAAGAGAAGTACCGTGACTAACAGCCCTATAGCATCGAAACCGAAGACAACTCCGACTATCTCCTCCAAGATGTCCTTCTCAAAAGATACTCGATTGTTGTCGACGGCGAGCACACCCATCCTGCGAATGTGATCGAGCGAGCCGTGGACCTACATGCTCTGAGAGTTACCGGCTCGTCCGGATATCAAAAATGTGTCAATTATCTTTGGAGAGGATGGCTGGTCCAGGATGAAAATGACCCTTCGGTATTTGTCGACTATAAGAAGAAAGCCAGTACTTCCTACTGGACCCACGTTCATCCGGACCGCATGCGAGCCCCGGTATATCAAAATGCTACCCAGATTGTCATGTCTCTCATTTTCCTTGGCCTTTACACTGGAGCAATCAACACCGTCAATTCCACAGCGGATTTGGATATTGTCGAGATTGCACTGTATTTTTTTACATTTGGATTTTTGGCTGATGAATTCTCCAAGTTTTGGAAAGTTGGGCGATACTATATTGGGTTTTGGAATGTTTTCAATCTGATCCTCTATGGGCTTTTGACGACAAGCCTGATAATGAGATTCATTGCGCTGGGCCATAAGTTGGAGGATCCGAAACGATCTGATTGGAATGTGTTTAGCTACAACTTTCTAGGTAAGGTAGCTCTGGTAAATTTGTTGTTCAAGGCTCATTCGATACAGCATTCTCGGCACCGATGTTTTGGATGAGACTTCTTCTGTACCTCGACTCAATCAGGTTCTTTGGAGCTATGATGGTCGTACTCAAAGTCATGATGAAGGAATCCCTAATCTTCTTTGCGTTGCTTTTCGTTATTGTCATTGGATTCCTTCAGGCCTTTATTGGCATGGACAATGCGGACTCGAATGCTGATGTAAGTTGTGCTGATGCTTACCTCGATGCAAATCAGCTAATTATATTTAGGCCACCGTTTTTATTCTACAGGCGATGGCAAATGGTAAGTCAACTTCCCCATGTCCAGCACAACGTTAAAACGTACTGACCCCCAAAAGCGCTCATGGGTTCCCCTGACTTCAGCGATTGGTCAAATTTCAGCCCGCCATTTGGAATCATCTTATATTACATCTTCACCTTTTTAATCATGGTTATCTTGTTAAACGTTCTTATTGCTCTTTACAACTCAGCATACGAAGACATAACAAACAACGCCGTAGATGAATACATGGCCCTCTTCGCTCAAAAAACCATGCAATTCGTCCGTGCACCAGACGAAAACGTCTTCATCGCACCACTCAATATAGTCGAAATCTTCTGCCTCATCATACCCTTTGAATGGTGGATGCCACGCCGCATGTATGCCAAGTTGAACGACTTCGTCATGGCAGTGCTCTACAGCCCGCTTCTATTCGTTGCCGCATGGTTCGAGACCAGAAGTGCGATCAGTGTTAGGAGTAATAGGACGCGTGGCGAGGAAGACGATGATACTGTTGAGGAATGGGAGCAGATGGCTGGCGATGTTGATTTCGAAGCTGAGGGGTGGGACAAAAAGGTTCAGAGCGTCAAGCCAGATGTGGAGAGAGATGCGGCTACGATTGAGGTTAAGAAATTGAGACATGAAGTTGGAGAGTTGAAGGAGTTGTTGGAGAAGTTGTTGGAGAAGAGTGAGGGTCGTACGTAATGGGTTGGATCTGGATTTGCTGCTGGCAGATGTTGGGGTTGTTAGATACAGTAGGTACGAGTAGATTTTATGTATATTGCGAGGATCTTTGTATGATTTTCAATGAACGATACTGCATTAAATGGTTTAGAGCGCCATCGTTGTGAGCCCATTTCTTGGCCTCAATTCTCTCTTATAAGCTGGTACAATGAAGGGTTGATTGGGAGAGTTCTCTCATTTTCAGGGGGTCTCCCATTCTGACCTTAATTGTCTCTTGTACGTCTGGCATGATGATGTTACAAAGTAGAGGGGGTGGTGCTCTAAACCAATTATTGCGGTATCTTGTCTACGTTCTCTGATGTTTTCTATCAGTGCAATGCTGAAAGTTGATGTTACCATTTACAAGGCCGCTGTTCTCCTGGCACAAACCATAATTATGCCAGATTCTGTGAGAACGTCGCGATTTGAATAGGACATAGAGGCGGTACTGTGTCCCAATTACCATGGCAGTTTCGATGTCTGGCCCATCAAATCGGCTTCTGACTGGCTTTCTGATTGAGAGCAGAGTAGAGAGTTTACTTGTGATATTCAATGTTTAATAAAGATTCAAGGTTGACTCCGATCGCTTGAACCCTGGCGGTAAAATTATGGCTGGATTTTATTTAAGAAGAGGATATTGTCACGGGGGCTTCTTTGGGTGCAGAGGGTGTGGGAGTGAGGGGGTAGAGGAGTAGGTTCTTATAATATTATATTCATCCCATCGATTATCGGTGTGTTTCTGGTGGGGCAAAGGGAAGAGGAATAGGAAGACGGATGATGGGTCACTCGTTAAGTGATGCGCAGGTGCTCTCATTGTCGGGGTACCTCGCTTAAAAAACATCCGCGCCCTCCAAACCAACTCCACCACTATATAAGTCCAAATACCACAGGTTCCATCGTCCAATCAACAGCCCGGCTTGACAACCCGATCCGCCGGTCCCGATTCTTTCTTCCTCCTTATGAGACTACATATGGGAGATGGGGCGCCTCGTCGCATCAAACACATCTGGCTGTGTCTAAACTACCTGCAACCCCCCTATCTTAAATAATACCTTAAGTGGTGTTTTCTAAGCCCTGGCTTCGGCTGGGGTGGAGTTTTGCTGGTTTGTGTAGTTGTTCCGGTTTTTTTTTTTGGCGGGGGTGTAGAGAGATATTAGTAGGCTCTTCCTTGGGGGGATTACCTGGCTTTATAATATCATATCATTATATGATATCATATTTTATGAATAGTTATTATATTTAAAATAATATGATATTAGAATATCGATATTCTATTATCATATTATCTTTCAATTGCATAACTGGCCATATCCTATGCCCAGTTATCATAACTGGCCATATTCTTATGCCCAGTTATCATAACCAGCATAACCTGGCATATCCTACGCCTAGTTATCATCATAGAATGGAATATGTAGCCATATCGTCGATTCAGGGGTAGCGAGCACGTGCAACCTCTGCCGAGTAGTCGTATACGCTGCACCCCTACGAACTTCAACGCCACATAAATATAAGTTTCAGAATCGATCGATTTAGAAGAGGTTTAAGCGTAGGCAGCATACCAACTTCCATGCATGTGTGTTGTAGTTGGTTAGTTGTAGGTCGTACGTCGTACGTTGTAGTCGTAGTTATGACGTCGGTAGTCGGTAGTTATGCACCCCAGATTCCTGATTTAAGGTTTGACAGGTGGTCCGTGTACATCACCTGATATGCCCCCCCCCTCGATATGCCCTCGATATGCCTCGTTATGATATCAGGTTTTAAATATATAATGCACCATAGTATGGTGGTATTCTTAACGCTTATCATGTTAGCATGATATTGAAAAGCCAGCGAATCCCCCCAAGGTTACTACCGTAAATCCATCTCGTTCGTTATCGTAGAGGGAAAGTGATGGCGAGTGTGAATGAGCGATGCTGTTGAGGAGGCGCTGTTCTGGCAGACTGGATTCTAGAAGAGTCGTTGTTTGAGCTGCAGTTATGAGTTTGTATCGGCAAAGTGTTGATTGATATCAAAGTGAATGTTATGTTTGATAAGGCTCTCGGGGCTAGCCCTGAGTCTTATCATATAAGATTACTATTCCGCGCTAGCTTTCTTCTTTTTTGATAAAGTTAACGCAGCGCGACGATGCTCAACTTGTTCGCCGCCACGACCAGCTCAAGAGGCTATCATCACAATACGTACGAACTTCATGACGAGCTGTACATCGAAGGCAACGAGTAAGAAGCCAAGGGTAAGCAAGCGCTTTTGCGGCTTTGCTGCGAGGAACTTGTGCGCTGGAGTTGGATTTGACTGGTGTTGTGGATGGGATTCGATGGAGATGGCTGCGCTTCTTGGAGTTTAGAGGTGAAGCGATGGAAGCAATGGAATCAGGTTTCAATGGAGCTGCAAGATGGTTCCATGAAATGGTTCTTGGGCTTTTTGGTTTGGTACCCGTCTCCCCAATGCCGCAGTCACTCACCTTCGCAGCACCTCGTCAACATCGCCGCCTCATCGTTGAAATTAGCAATATTCAGTCATGGCACGAAACGCAATGAAGTTGAGAACGTGTTCTTCATAACCCAAACCTAATTCCCGCTTTCCCCCTAGTGACAGAGCCTCGGGCAGGAGATTTGACTCGCGCCATCATGTCGAGAAGTCCGCCGTCAAGGAAGATGCTAAAATCCAAACAAATATCAATCGGTGCTGGTATATCGTCTGATTTTCATCCAAATTCCATTATCCTCTCTTAGCCCCACATGAGAAATTGCATGGTATTGAATGAGACTTGGCTCAAAGCGAAATCATATCCCTGTTCGTTCTCGCTTATCCAAAAAGGGGCTCACATTAGTCGAGTACTATCCCTGCCCCACTCTTCAACACCGGAACCCCCACAGCAGCATGAACAGCTCTGCTCTCCTTATTCGCTACATTATTGCTCTTCTGGCTTGAAGCAGCAACGCCGGATACTAATCCTAGCGAGACCACGACGCACTTGGAGAAGCGCATGATTATGGGAGATACCGAATTGGAATGGTAGCTCTGATAATGAAAACAAGCGTTGTGAAATAGATGCGATGGATCCTTCGAGGAAATAATTTGCTGGAGAGGAAGGGTATATATGGAGAGAAATGCTCTTACCTTGGATTGGCATACCATTTTCGTTGTTTAACATGTGCAGCTTGGGGAGTCCGGCAGACCTAGGTCGAACCGAAGGACTTCTTCGATTATTCTCCACTATATTGTGTTGTTGTGTAGAAGTTCAGCCCAGCATCGTAATGCTCAAAAGCTTCAAGTTGAGCGCTAAGCGAGTCGTTCCCGCAAAACCTACTTACATCATACCTCTTTGACATCTGCCAATCGCTACAATGGCAAGCGTGTAATCTATTTTTCGGCAGGCACATAAATTGTCCAGCAGTCTAGTCCTGTCTAGAGATTAAGGTGGATAAGAGCTGTCTATTGCTTAACAACCAAAATATCGCTTGGCGATCCACCGCTCTTCAAAATCCGCCACAATAGAACAAACCACCACCTTTACTTCTGGAAAGACTTTCGTTAGCCGATTCAATGCCGTCCTTCCCGCAAAGTAAGTTACGAAGACGATCTTCTCCTCGGGTACACCATGGTCAACGAGCACCTGGACGGCCATCAGGGCGGTACCACCGCTGGACATTTGTGGATCCAATAAAAGCACACCATCATGCGTCTTGATATCATCTGCGAGTGCCCGGAAATGCAATTCGGGTTCGCCGGTTCTCACATTGGACTGAATCAGAAGACGGCCAGTTCGGCAATCGGGAAGAACCCGTTTTAGTCCCGTTTCCACTTTGAGGAAGTTAGAAAATGTATTTGAACCATAGATACGGCGAAAGTGGAGAGATTTCTTACATGAAGCGCCTGCCCGAAGGATTACCACAGCACTGGTCTCCCCCAGAGCCGCGAGTCCATTGTATTTGTTGCCGATTGGTGTTTCAACCGTCTTCTCTTTGAAGTAAACATTGTTCATCGCGCTACCTAGAGTTAACCAACCGAGGCAAGCGTCACTGGGAAGGATGCCACTTACTGCTCCACAAGCAAAGTTGCGATACGATCAAAGTAAAAAACGAAGTCCTCTCTTGAAGTATCAATGTTTTGTAAAATCGTGTTGATTCCACGAAGTTGTGGGGTATCGTTAAGAAGGACTACTTTATCAGACAGAGGATCATCTTCGGAGCTTTGACCCAATTTCTTGAGCGCAGCTCTGTGGTCTTTGGACTTTTCGACCAGTTTGCGTTCAATAAACTGTATTACCATCGCTTTACTGGCCATCAGTTGGGAATTTTTGACGGGCATCTGGTCACTCACATATAGCAACCCGATTTTCTACACCTCTAGGCACAATAATATCTGCAGTCCATTTAGTATTAAACATTTCCCACCAAAAAACGACCTTACCTGCGACTTTTCTTTGCGGTTGGACGTATCTTTCAAAGTTGGGCTTGACAAATGCAAACCACTGTTTAATGCAGCCTTCGATATCTCTCCCTCGTTCTTCAACATCTCTCAGAACTAAAGGTAGTAACGATCAGCAATGTGTCTGACTATCAACGAGGTGAAATCTTACTTCGTCGCGATAGGCACGTATCAGCATCTGCTTCGCAAAATATCTAAGAAAATGGGTTAAACGACACCACGGTGCTTGATGGAAACAGGCAAAATACCTTCATATCGAGAAGCTCAAGAACTCGTGGATCATACAATGCAAATATTCCCTCTAAAATAAGAACATGCGGTGAGTAAATAGAAGTGGTTTCTGGCTGTCGGGCATGCTTGGCGAATGAATAGACAGGAATTTCGGCTCGCTTCCTGATTTTATATGTTATTTATGATTCTTCGTCGGGGTAGGGTCCGGATTGAAGGCCGTACCCATTCTTCAAATCTCGCAAGCGGTCAACCAGAACATCAAAATCTATAGCTTCAGGAGAGTCAAAGTCATATTCATTTCGAAACGCCTTTTTGGATGCCTCTGCGCTCAAAGTCTTATAGAAGGAGTCCTATGCCATCTTAGTATACAGCATCATCAAATCCTATTCCGGGCCTACCATAGAAAGAATCACCACCCAAGGAAGATTCAACTTGTTGACAATAGCGTGGGAAAGCGTCGACTTGCCGGAGCCTGAACTTCCTGCAAGGCCAATGATGCACACGTCGGCCCATGGTGGTTGATAATGATGGGTGCCTATACCTCCGGACACCAGGCTTTTGGACGTAATGTCGGACATGATGCTGTAAAAACAAAGCAACGCTTGCGGAGATTTGATATTTCGAAGATTCTTATCATGAAGTACTCGAGTAGACCGACGTTGAACCGAAACAGTTGCGAAAAGTAGAAGGTAACAAAATGCGGCGGCGAATGTACAGTCTACTAGGGCTGTATGTACTACAACTGCGAATAGCTGGTTGAACGGTAGAGGAAGCGCGAATGAGCGTATATCCAGTGAATGTAATATTCAGCACAGCTATGAACGGGGGAAATCAGAACACGAAGCAATGCCAAAGGGTACCTTTAGACAGTAGTGGGACCTCTCGAGGGTAGAGGTAGAGGTGTTGTCCAAATCAATCCCAAGTCATGACCAGGCTCCTCTTCGCAACGGGGTCGCTGTGAATCATGTGTAGGCACTCGAATCCTCAAATCGACTGATGTGAGAATGAGCTCCAATTCGGCTTGGCAGCCAATTAGAATTCAGCAAAGCAATTACGAAAGCAGCCGACCGCGGCTCTCGGTCCAGCTTCGGCTGGAAATGAATCACGTGGGGCCCGCAGTGAAGAAGCTAGTAGCGTCGCGCTAATGGAAGCGAAGCGGTGTTTCCCACCGCCGTGCAGCTCATCTTTGCTCTTCATCCTCCAACCTTCCAAACTTCCTTTTTTCTTTTCCATCCACCGCCACTCCTTCGCAGCTTCTGCTCTACCATAGCGTTTGCTGCTATTGTACTCACGTCGGTGCAGGCCACTCTCGTCGCGTCGCGCGATCTCTTATGGAAAAGGTGTAATTGGTCGCGGGTTGCGCTGCTGCTGCTGCCAGAATGGTCAGTCTCTCGGAGCTCGACTCTTGCAGAGCAAAGCTGACAATGCCCTCGTGCAGACGTCGTCAACGGCTTCGACTGCCACTCCTCTGCGCCATGCCTTCGAGCGACGCGTGGAGGAGATCAAACCTCTAAAAAAGTACGTACCACCTCGACACCCATCCCTCAACCCACCACCCCTACGGTCGAATACCTTCCTACTGCTCTACATGATGACTTTCATCAACTGGGAATCTCTCCTAAAAATTACGCATGCGGAGAACACATTTAGTTGTTTAACTGAATGAGCACACGATGGATTCTTCTCTCGCCCAGGGAAATTTCTTGCTTGGACTTGAAGCTAACGTGGTGTTTCTTTTCAGTGATATCAACGCTCTCATCTTAGACTACCTTACCACTGAAGGATACCCTTCTGCCGCGGCCAAGTTTTCGAAAGAAGCAAACCTGCGCCCACAGCAAGAAGAGGAGTCGGTGCGGGCGCGTCAACAGATCCAACATGCTATCCATCTTGGAAGCATACAAGAGGCCATCGACGCGCTGAATGACTTCGAGCCACAGGTCAGTCACACATTATTTTTTTCATGCTTCCTCCCATTGCAATGATTTAAAGTTTCATGCACCACTCATATAGCCTTCGGGTCGGTGATGAGAAAAAACTCAACTTCAGTCTTCAATATGAGCAATGTTTCATCTGCATATTTCACAAGAGTCCCTTCGTTCTTCTTGCATATGCTGACAATAATGCAAGGTACTCGATAGCAACCCTTCCCTTCACTTTGCACTTCTACGACTACAGCTTGTCGAGCTTATTCGAGTGTGCAACTCTCAGCCGGGTGGTGATATCACTCCTGCACTGACTTTTGCTACGCAACAATTAGCGCCCAGAGCACCCACGAACAATGAGTTCTTGGAGGACCTGGAGAGAACGATGGCCCTTTTAGTTTTCCCTCCGGATGATCTGGAGCCAAATTTGGCTGCTTTACTGCATCCCGATCTTCGTAGGTCTGTTGCGGACAAAGTCAACAAAGCCATTCTGAGTTGCCAGAACCAGCGACGAGATGCTGCAATCCGAAACCTGGTTCGTCTTCGTGCTTGGGCGGAAAATGCGGCTCGAGATTCGAAAAAAGAGATTTCTTTACCTAATCGCATACCGCTGGGTTTGGATGAGAGACAGGACAACCATGAGAATGGCCACGAACCAATGATTACTTGAAGAAGGTGACGTGAAAGGCGTTTATGGAGGTGTATTATACCAAAGCTTTCAGAAATGGGAGCGGAGTTGGGAAATAGGCTTGAGAAATGATGTGGTTCAGTGAGGCCAATTCATCAAAGGCGTTCCGCGGAGATCTTTACAGGCGTTCAGGATACGCGCAAGTAGAAGCTGTGCAAAGTTTTGTCAGCCCATCTCTTCGTCTAGAACATTTAAGCATTTCCGGAATGCTGACCAATTTGTTCGATAATAAGCTAGCTTTTCTTTGATGGCAAAATGAAGAATACTTAAATGCACCGTTTTGGCTCCAGCGCTTGATGCTCACAGAGATTTCACGCCTCCAGTTGTGAAAGCGCAGATTCGCAGATTTTATTGAAGGTGGAGGCATTCGAGCCGGATATTCCGACGCCAGCGGACACTTTCAAACGAGGCATTTCTGCGTCGACACTCGGTACCGTATACTATTACAATTGCAATAATCATTTGTTTCCCTGGTTGGAGATAATTCCTCTGGTGTATTAACTCTATTGTAAGACTTTCTTTCCTTAATTGTCCTGGCTGTGTGTTGCATTGGAGGTGTCGTCTCGGTCGTCTAAGCTGTACCGGTTCCGGAGTACCCTCGAGGCCTCTGCAATCAGTCACTACGTCAGAAGCTTCATACCCCTGCTGGGCAAGCTGCAGCCCAGAACCGCTACGACTAACCTCTTTTTCGTTTTCTCCTAATACCTCAACTTTTTATCAACAATGTCGTCGCAAACATTTTTATGAGAAAGAGATACCAGGCAATATCGATATTGACTTCAATTTGCTAACGTACATATCAATTGGCAGGAATGCTACGGCAAAGGACGAAGCTCCCGAGCTGGGGTGGCCACCTCATGAGGACGTCGCCCAGCTGTAGTTCTACTCTTACGCCATTGAGGCCCTTGAGTCAATCGATTTCCATTAGACAGAGCTCTTCTCTCCGCGCATCAATTCATTCGAAGTCAAAGTCGTCGTTGTTTACACTGCAATCGCGACCTGGTCCCCTACGCAAACAATTCTTCCAACAGAACATCCGATCAGTTTTCTCCGGCAAACCACTTCCCCAGCGTCGCTCATGGGTTCTCAACTTTGTATACCGGTCTGCGGCATTGTTGGGAGGTTCAATCGTGTTACTTGGAGTGGGTGTGGTGGGATTCTTCCTCTATGACGCTTCGACTTACCGCGAGGATTTGACATGGAAAGATATCCACGTCTCGGAAATTGCTTTGAGCCCACGAAGGGGAGGTCCCAAGAATCTGCCAATATACGAGGTGCAGATTGACGATGACGATTCCGAGGAGATGAGGGCGCAGAAGGATAAACCAAGGCTGGTCATTTTGGGTGGAGGGTGGGGGAGTGTTGCCCTGCTCAAGACGTTGAATCCAGGCGACTTTCACGTCACTGTTGTCTCTCCTACCAATTACTTCCTCTTTACGCCCATGTTGCCTTCTGCAACAGTTGGAACTCTGGAATTCCGATCCCTTGTGGAGCCAATTCGACGGATTGTTGCGGGTGTCAAGGGCCATTTCATTAGAGCGTCTGCAGAGAATATTGAGTTCTCAGAGAAATTGGTGGAAGCTTCACAAAAAGATGCGGATGGAAACGAAGTTCGATTTTACTTGCCGTATGATAAGCTCGTTATTGGAGTCGGATCGACCAGCAATCCACACGGAGTGAAGGGTTTGGAAAATGCCCACCTGCTGAAGGACATAGATGATGCCCAGAAGATCCGGAACAAGATTCTGACAAATCTTGAGTATGCCTGTTTACCGACAACATCAGACCAAGAGAGAAGACGGTTACTTTCCTTTGTGGTTAGTGGTGGAGGTCCTACTGGTGTTGAGTTCGCTGTAAGTTGAAGACTATATCATACCGGTATATAAAGTTTTATAATAAATGCTAACTACTATCTAGGCAGAACTATTTGATCTACTTAATGAGGACCTCACTGAGCACTTCCCAAAAATAATAAGAAACGAGATTTCTGTTCACCTTATCCAGAGCCGCTCGCACGTTCTAAATACATACGATGAAAGAGTCTCCAAATATGCCGAAGAGCGATTTGCTCGTGATCAGGTTGAAATTCTGACCAACTCCAGAGTCAAGGAGGTTACGCCTGAAAGCATTTTCTTTACCCAAAAAGGAGAAAACGGGGAGACAATTACAAAAGAGCTCCCGATGGGTTTCTGCCTGTGGTCTACAGGCGTGTCCCAAACCGATTTTTGCCAAAGAGTTGCAGAAGCGTTAGGTTCAGCTCAAGGAAATAAACACGCTCTCGAAACGGACACCCATCTTCGCCTCAACGGCACACCTCTCGGCGACGTTTATGCCATTGGCGATTGTTCTACGGTACAAAACAACGTATCCGATCACCTCGTGACTTTCCTACGAACCCTCGCCTGGGAACGAGGTAAGGATCCTGAAACCATGCATATTACCTTCTCCGAATGGCGTGAAGTCGCCCAGAAAGTACGCCGCCGCTTCCCCCAAGCGGGCGAACACCTCAAGCGCCTCGACAAGCTTTTCCAAATCTACGATGTCGACAACTCGGGCACCCTTGATTTCGGCGAAATGCGCGAGCTCCTAACTCAAATCGACTCCAAACTCACATCCCTCCCCGCCACCGCCCAACGCGCCCATCAACAGGGTCAATATCTCGGGCATAAATTGAACCGTATGGCTCGCGCCGCAGAGGGTATGAAAGCTAATGATATTCGTGACGGGGATCTGGATGAAGCGTTCTACAAGGCGTTTGAGTATCATCATTTGGGCAGTCTGGCTTACATTGGCAACTCGGCCGTCTTCGATTTGGGTGGGGGGTATAGTTTGACGGGGGGCTTGTGGGCGGTTTATGCGTGGAGAAGTGTGTATTTTGCACAGAGTGTGAGTTTGAGGACGAGAGTTTTGCTTGCTATGGATTGGGCGAAGAGAGGTTTATTTGGGAGAGGTGAGTTTTAAGTGTTCTCCGTCTTCCGAAACATGCAAGTACTGACACGATCGTTTGATAGATCTGGTGAACTGGTAGATGATAGCTATCGAGGACGTGTCCATGGTGCGCCCTCCTGATACTATGGGATTAGAGGGTTATGTTGATAGAGTCCAAGCGAGCCAAGAAACGCCACTGCTTCAGGGAAAGCCTTGCAGAGCGAAAGTGCTGGATTGGTGGCAAAAAGAGAAGTGGGAAAGGATGGTGTTTTTCTGAGGTGGACGGGGTGGCGGTCTCTGGATAAGATAAAATGAGGGAGCGCCTTTTTGTATGATCAGCAAGTATGGTTGATACGCGATAGATGAATAAACTACACGTTGCATTTCCACCTCCTGTTTTTCCCTGTGCGTAGGCTTTTTTTATTACGGGGATAGTCTACTTATTCTCACACGGTTACCCTACGATTATAAATTGAAGTTTTTTTTTCATATCTAGGTTACCCTGCGATACGGAAAAGTCTTATTCTCGCGAGGTTACCCTGTGCTGAAGCTTTTTTTCCACATCTAGGTTACCCTGCGATCCGGAAAGGTCTTATTCTCGCCAGGTTACCCTGTGATGGGTAATTTTTGACAGGGTAAGAGAGTTGTGCGATTGCGATTTAGGAGGCTGAGAGAATTATGATTCATGTGAGAAGAGATATTGAAGAATTTATTTATTTCGGAAATTCTTGTGAAATTTACTTATTACCGGTATACTTTGGCAAAGACAAGTTGATGTCATCATTTCATTTTACTTTGCTCGTTGCAATTCGCAACTACATACAACGACTTTGGTCTTCTCTTACAATGCCCGTAGCTGGGGTCAACTTCCAAACTCGCGCCTCTGGCACTTTTACCTAGCTCAGAGATGCGCCTGGACATGCCCATCCAGATTTTCCAGTGGGTTGACCGGGACTAAGGCGACTGTGGATTTTCGTCAAAGCCCGAGAGCCCATGATACTTCGAGACTGCTGTGTAGATTCTCCATGTAGCAGGCCATCCTCAAGTCCCGTGCCGCGACGGCGGAATTAATAAGGAGCTTCATCGGGCTCCTCATCCAAGATTGCTCTCTCCCCTCAGTACCAGACACTAATAAGTTCTTCACTGACAGCACTTGGCGTCAGAACTCCGGATTCCGTGATCAAAGCTGTTATTAAACCCGGTGGCTATACTTCTATTAGCACTATTTCCCCCAAAATGGACGATATTACTTACAGTAAAGTCCACCGCATCAACAGCCGAATTAGGTTTCGGTAAATCAATATCAAAGTACTCTGCCTTCTCCCTAACTTTTGGCGTCCTTTCTGTAAGATCTCGTTGTTCCTCCTCACTTAACACATCATCCTCCGTCTGAAACTTGATGACTTCCTGATCGATTCCCAAATCATACTGGCCTAGAGGATATAACCTGACAAATTTGTGGCTTTCCGCCGCGACGTAGAATGGCTTGCTTGCTGCTTTGGCCAGGAGCGCGATTTGGTAAGTTCCCAGCCGTGAGATGATCCCTCCATTTTCCACTACACCTTCAGCACCTATGATTACCAAGTTGACTTTCCCCATTGCGTAGCCAACGGCACCTTCTGGAATTGTGGCCACAGGTACACCTTTTGCTCGAAGAGCGGAAACCACTGATTTGCTTTCCGAGCTTCTTGCATCGTTCATAACGTAAATGACCTGGAAACGAACGTTTCCTCCGCTGGCACTTGCTTCTGCAGCTTTACTGAGTAATGTGCCCACCGTCCTTGATCCGCCATGTGTAAGCACTACACTCCCATCGCGTACAAAATGTCGTCCGTAGTTTGCGATTCGCTCTCGTCCGGCCTTTGCTCGACTAACAAATAGTCTCCCATTGCTCAGCAGATGCTGTCTCACCGTCTCAAAATTCCCTGTACTTGTCGGCTTTAGAGACGATATGATATAGCGCTGGAACAAATCGGTGCCAGCAGAAAGGGATATCGAATTCGGAATGCGCGACTTGAGGTAATCGGACTGTGTTTTGACCAAATCGAGTGTTTCGTATACGGTGACAGCGCGAGATTGCACGAGGAGTTCAATGAGAGCTTCTATTGCGGCGACGGGCATGGTGAGGTCGGGGTCTTCTGCTAGGAGGCGGTGGTATGTTTCGACTATGCTGAGGAGGGGTGTGAGTCAGTCTGTCGCAAACTGGAATTGAGAGGGATTCTCACTCGAAAGGTTTGGATTTCCCCAAGGGAAGAACATTTCCTACCGTCTCCATCCTTTGAAGGCCAGGTGCGTGGCCGGAGAGCATGGGTGGTGTGGTAGTCCCGCCCTCGTAGGAGGATTGTGATGCTGTGGATTGTTAGCAAGTCGCAATTTGGCTAGGCTAGATTCTGGGGCAGCGCTGGACGGGTAGTCGCCGGGTATTGTGAGTTGTTACACTTACTGGTATCGGTGTCATCCATGATGGCTCTTGAAAGTTGTAGAAAACTAGAGAAAATTGGTTGATGTGGGAGTTTTATTTGGGAATGGAAATGACGCTTCAGAAGCTTTGAGCCGGAGTTCTTCAAAATGCAGGGCAGCAGTGGCAGGCATGTTGACTGGAGTACAGGGGTGCTTCTCGCTTCAGGACGCTAAGATAACGATACAGCCCACCACTCAACCGAGGCGGGGAAGAAAAAGTGACCGCAAGTGAGCTCGTGTTGAGATACTCGGGCGGGTTTTATGTGAGTCCAATTCCGATGGGCTTATATCTTAAACGAGGAACACCAAAACTAAGAATATATCACTACTTCAAAAAACTATAGAAAAAGATTAACTCAATCAAATCTTACGAGGATTAGATAAAACAAAAGAGAAGAGCTAATAATACCTGAAAACAGATCTCCAGATATTTTTAAGTTGAATATCTCTTCCAATTCCAAGAAACCTCGCTTTTACCACCAAAAGTGCCCGTGCTTTGGACTCACAAAAAACCCGCCCGAGTACGCCAATTGATTGGAGTCGCAACCACTACATCGAAGGACACCTCTATACACAACCTCGAGACATCTGCGGCAGATGATGAGACACAACGATCGAATTTTGGTTCTATAAACAAAACTCGCACATCTTCATTGCACGTATACCACAAGGAACTCTCTACCACAAGCAATGGAATCCATCGACCCCTCCACCGGGCGTGTCCTCCCCGCCGACGCAATCCAAAGAATCCTCTTCATAGCCCCCTCCGTTCACGTCTACCAAATTCCCCCTCTGACCAGCACCAAAGGTTACGTCGCTGCGACTTGGACCGCCGACAACAACAAACGCCAAATCTTCACCGCGCGTTTACGAGTCCTCGAGACCGCCATTCCTACCCCCAACAAGGACGACGAGACAGTCAAGACAGACATCCTCCTCGAAGACCCAAGCAACGGTCAGCTCTTCGCTGCGGCGCCGTACACCGCTCCAGACGTGGTTGAGCAGGTCTTGGACTCGTCGCGGTTCTTTGCAGTTAGGGTCCAAGGGGAAGGAGGACGGAAGGCGGTGCTGGGTATTGGGTATGAGGAAAGGAGCGAGGCATTTGATTTCAGTGTTGCGCTGCAAGAAGTGAGGAAGACCTTAGGCATTGAGGATAATGGGAAGGCGGGGGGAAAGAAGGTGGTGAAGGAGGAGAAGCCAGCCGAGAAGAAGGATTTCAGTTTGAAGGAGGGCGAGACCATCACAGTTAATATCGGAGGGAAGGGTAGGAGGAATCAGTCGAAACCAGAATCTTCGGGTCTTGGTGGAGGAGCAGGTTTCTCGTTGCTGCCGCCGCCTGGGGGAAGCTCTTTGCTACCACCACCGCCGAGTGCTCAGGAAGTTAAGGCTCAGAAGAGGCTGAGCCAGACTCTAGTACCACCTCCAAAGCCCGTTGATGATTTTGGGTTTGATGATGGGGAGTTTGGGGAATTTCAATAGTGCTAATATGCTCTATTAACTGAATGGAAAATCTGGAGTCTCTTTCTGCAAAATTGTAGAAGTGACAGACGTCCAAAGGCATGTATGTTGCCTGGTAAGAAGAAATCTAATATCTATATCCGAATCTAACTCTACGATATGTTTCGCTGTATGAAATATGAAATCTATAATCCGCAATGAATGCTCAATTTGTTAAAATTATGAATTAACTATGATGCTGAACCTAAGCGGCGTTTTCATGCTCTTGTTTTGCTTCGTTCATTTCATCCCTCGTAAGTGTCCATATGCTATTAATACCAGGAATCGTAGGCAAACTATGCCGATGCGGTAATTTTATGCGTGGTGTAGCCGCTGAGGATCCATGACTATCTCCAGACATACCAGAAGCAAAAGATGAAGATCGTTGTTTTAATTGTGGCCTTTTGATTGGGGGTGGGAGCGACTCAAGCATATCGCTACTTTCCTTCCTCGGAGCAACCAAAGTCTTGGGTGAAACTTCCTCGGAGCAGTCATCAAAAGGCCTAGAGCGTCGTGTTGTAAATGTATCAATCTCAAGCTGTGGTGGCGGTGTTGGCATTCGAGGGAATGGGAAGCCTTTTGGTCTTGGTTGGAAAGCTGGCGTCTCTGGGTCCAGGTTCAATAACTGCATATTGTGAAGGGCGTTCTGTTCCATTTCCTGATATTGACGAGGTTCTTGCTCGACTCGTTGGTGAGTCTCGGTCAATTGTATGTCCTTTGCTAACTGGCCTAATCGAGCTAAGACGGCCTGTTCCTGTCTGTTGGTTTCGTCGAGCCGATGTTTTAGCCAACCTATCTGCTTTCGTATCTTTCTTCGGGCCTTTGTACTCTGACTTTGAGTCAGGTCGTCCTCCAACGGAAAGATCTTGTCGAGGATATTGGTTGCCTTTACGTTCTCGCGTTGCAAGGTACTGAGAAGGTAACTTCTTTCGCTTCGGAGATCCTCGAGTACACTTGGAGGGCCCGGTTGTTGGAAGCTTGGTTGGACATGGTGACTCTGGGGATGTGTGAGTTGAGGTTGATATAAAGCAGGATATGCTACCCTTTCTAGCACCCCCGAGTTAAAAGTATGTGGTGTCGTCCCGAAAGAGAACGAATTTGGAAAAAGCATCGGTCCCGTAGATGAGTTCAGGGGTATTTGATGGTTTGCGTCTCGATTGGTGTGGGGGTATTGATTTTGCGGAAACATTGAAGTATAGCCGGCAGATATTGATGCTACTTCAAATCATGACTTTGAGATTGAATGAGGGAACCATGCAGAAATCCGATTTGTATTGCCTAGAAAATTCCGACAAAATTCGATGGCCGTTTGAGCTATTAAGGACCGAGTGGAGAGCAGCTTGAGGAAAGTTGCTTATATTTTTGAAACTTTCATTGAGCTATTTTGGATTGTACTCGGCCATTGTCGAACTCCATCTTTCAGGGTGCTCGTGGATAGAACTGCATAGAACTGGACCACCGAGTTCGTGTACGGTCCAATCAACGGTACAGAGAAAATCTACCTCGGCAGCTAAGCAGCTTCTCAAAGAAAGGATTCAGGTATGCTCATCCAAATAGATAGCAGTTGGCGGAGGAGCCTCCGGTCTGGGTGAGGCTTTCCGAATCGGCTTTGTTGTTGACTGGCAAAGAAGCTTTCATGGTCTTTCTGCTAGAAGGTCAGAATCTCGAGCAATCCATTCCGAGCCACTTGGTCGGTATTTGGACAAAGAGAAATAGAGATCTGGAGAGGCCATTGGATAGCAGAAAAGCGGCTCGTGAAGATGTCCTGGACAGGCTGTACTTCAGGATTCCATCTGCATCAAGACAGCCAGTTGAAAAGGCTGCAGCGTCAGCAAAAATAATCCTGGTAGAACGTGACTGCAGACACCAACGGCAAGTACCGTAGGGCTTGTGGGTTGAGAACTCGACGATTGAAGCACAATATGAAGGGTGCAAGTAAATGTCCTCTGACTTGGGGTTGCACTTTTCCAAGGTTATCCCCTAGTATGAAGATACTCACCCTCGGAATCTACGCTCCGCTGGCCCTCCGGGGGCCACTGCCGTGGAGGCCTTCTTCGCTGCGCTCTATTACCAGTAATATTGTGCTGTACTCGTTCGAGCGCTGCGAGCTCGGGGGGTTGGGGGCTTGCCCCCATAAATGAAGCTATTTAGCAGCGGACAGCTTGCATGGTGAGGATAGACCTGGTAGAACGTGACTGCAGACACCAACGGCAAGTACCGTAGGACTTGTAGTTTGAGAACTCATCGATTGAAGTACAATATGAAGGATGCAAGTAAGGGGTTACCGCATCGGATTGGACGATCAACCCCAAGAAGATCATATAGCTGGGTTTATTTTGCTGTAAAAATAGGAGAAGGCTCTTAACGTCATAAAATCCACTGTGTTTCGTCCAATCCGATGCGGTAACCCATTGTAAATGTCCTCTGATTTGGGGTTGTTGACAAAAGGTGGATGGGTGACAGCTCTAGCTTGCTGGTCTGAGAAAGCTCGGTCCCTGCAGGTGTGGCAAGTGTGGCTGGTGTGCACGACCCTAATTCTCCCCGACCGAAATGAGGCTGGTGCTGCGTCGCCAACCCCCTGCGGTGATCCTCAGGATGGGTCAGTTGGGGGTCGAAGCTCGGCATTAATATACCGTTACTGTACTTCGCGGCTGGACGAGATACTGTAGCGAATATCAGAAATCACCAACTCATCTCGCCATTCGAAACGATATCAACCAGGCAATCCTTTGCCCTGAAAAGCTCCTGCACGATCTCCCCAAACTTGCCAGCAATTCGAATTTGCAGGAATCCAAGGGCTCCCAACAGCGCTGCCACAAATCTGTCTTTCTCGAGTACTACGACGAGCCACATCACCGCATGGCATCGAGCCTTCTGATCTGCTCGTGAGGAGCGGGGGACGGGAGGTTATATCGCGTTATTGCGCGTCCACCATGGTACCACGATTGTTTCCGGGGGACGAGGAGTTGGGAAAACGAGACGACGAATACAGGCCAGGTCAGAAGAGCCCGCTCAATGGTTTGGGCATCGCCTGGAAACAACGAAAGGCACATCATGCTCCCCCTCGAAGAACGTTGAAACGGCTGGGGCTAGCGGCAGTGGCCCTGATCGCGTTATATTACTTTTTCTACAACATGCCAACGGACCTCGAGCCGCCCCGTGCAAGGCCGAATTATGATCATTCTCTACCAAATGGTGCTTCGAGGACCTCGACCTCGGACCAAAACCTCCAGCTTCCTTCATCAGCAACAAATGACCAGAATACAGCGGCAGCACTTCGACCGGTGGCAGGAAATCAGGGATTGGGGAGTGCGAGCGCAGGCGTTGGAGATGCGAGTATGCATACTTTTGAAGGGCCCATTAAGTTCTACGAGCTGGCCGCGACACTCCATGCAGTCTCTGCCACGAGAGGGTCGGAATTGGTCAATAGGAACGTGGTATGAAACTGTGCTTCTATACTCTATACTTCTTGCTGATTATGGTAGCTTTTCGCTGCGGCGAGTTTGAAGAGTGCTGCGACACTTCTACCCATTGCCTGTGAAATGGCCGTCCACAATCGAAATTTTGTGCATTTTGCCCTATTGGGTAGGGATGATATTTCTATGGACATCTTAAAATCCGTGAACGGAATCACGAAGGAATGCAAGATGATATTCCATGGTATGTTTTATAGTGGCGCACAAGATCAGGACTAATTCGATGATAGACGCTCGTCCGGATTTTGGTCCTCAGAGCACCGATTACCGTATGCAAGTGAGCGTCTCATCAGCCTTCAATCATATAAACAATTTTGTCCATCCTCAGGCAACCTTGATTGATGCTTCAGGAGACGAAGATTTGTTCTTTTTGAAAGGCCTGAAAACGAGAGCCTCATCTCTTGGAAGAGCAGTGATTGAACTTCCCGAGAAGACTGAACAGAGTTTAATGTGGATCACCTTGCTTGATAGTAATGCTCTAAGTGGTAAGTTGTTCTTCAAAGGTGTCTCACGTAAAACTAATATATTTCAAGGTTGGAATAGAGCCAACGTAGACATTGTGGTCCATGCTCAGACATCGGCTTCCGGATCTTTGATGAGACTGCTGAATTCCTTGAAGAAAGCGGATTTCTTCGACGGTGGATATCCTCGCTTGACAATTGAGTTGCCGAACACGATTGATGAGCCTACGAAGAAATACTTGGAAGGATTCAGTTGGCCGCCGCACATGGGCGATGGTCTGAAATCGGAAAACCTACTCACTCTGCACCATCGAATCCCGCAATATGGACTCACAGAGGAAGAGAACTCTATTCGTTTCCTGGAGTCCTTTTGGCCTGCCGATCCATGGACTTCTCACATACTCGTATTAGCTCCTACAGCCGAGGTTTCACCTCATTTCTTTCACTATGTCAAGTATACCTTGTTGGAATACAAATATTCCTCGAGCAAGACCGGTTTTCGCAAGGATCTCATGGGAATAAGTTTGGATGTTCCGGCTACCTACCTCAACGAGTCTACCACTTTTACTCCACCGAATAATGAGACGAGCGCTACGTCGGATCTTACACCGTTCCTCTGGCAAGCTCCCAACAGTAACGCTGCGCTGTACTTTGGCGACAAGTGGGTAGAGCTTCACGATTTTGTCGCGAGGTCCCTGGCCTCGTCACATAAGTTGCCTACACCCACAACCCTAAATAAAAAGGAAGTTAGCAAGGGTTATCCATCATGGCTTGAGCATGTCCTTAGGCTCATTCGAGCGCGTGGATACTACATGTTATATCCAGGATTTGGGCGTACCGATGCTCTCGCAACTCTCCATACCGAATTGTATCATGCTCCGGAAGAGTACGCAGATAAAGTTGAGGAAAAGTCTGTGCTCGAAGGATTGACAGCAGACCCCGAAAAACACAAGGCTATTCTCAAAAACAAAGAGGCTCCCTTGATAACGACGCCCCTTCAAACTATCTTGCCCTTTGATGGAGTATTACCGCACTTTAATAATATGCCGTTGCTGACCTGGGATGGGCGGCAGGTTGATGCAGATGCGCTTGAAGATCAAGCGCTGGCTTACGGTCTCATTTTCCAAAATCAAATTGGTGGATGTGATGCAGATGCGGATTGGAAGCCTAGACGTGAGATGTCCACGACGGATCTGTTTTGTTTTGACGATGTGAAGGTTGAGAAGGCTGGGCCGGTAGAGGAGATAGAGAAGGGGGATACTATTCCGAGGGCTGGAACGATAGGACCAGAAGAGGCTCCAGCTGCATAGGCGAGCGGTGGTGTTTGAGGCGTTTGAAGTTTGATTTCGTGTAAAATAACTACGAAGCAGCTTTAGCTTAGGATATCCAGAATTTAGATAAACATCAATTCCACCTTGAGTCTTTTGGGGTCGCAAGGTTGGAGGCGAAGTAGTTGTGGGACGGTGTTAGCGAGGATGGTTTGTAAGTTAAGGTTATTTATGAGAAGTTCAGTGGTTGCTCTAGGTGGCGCTAATTGCTAGCTAGACTCGCTCCTCGGATCAAAACCAAAACCCCATTTCCAACAAGGCTCACTACCATACCGCATTAATTAGAATACAACCCCCCCATCTCGCCCGTTTTAAGGTTAATTGTTTCAGGTTATTATAGAGAATTGAGGCCGAACAGAAGAGACTCTCCCGTTTTCCAGAGCTTCTTTCATTTTAACCTTTACCTAGTCCTATTATGCTAAACCCTCACAGAGAATTAAGATCAAAACGGCAGAAAAGGGAGGTCTTGTATTCCAATTAATGCGGTGGCATTCTCATGCCCAGAAAACCACACGAATACGTCGCGGATATCCCATCTCAATAGCGACTTTCAACTTGATCCTTTCCTCTTCCTCGGGAGAAAGAAAGGGAGCTCATCTCCTTCCTCTCACAGGCGGCTGCTCGCCAGAAATTAAACGCCGTGTCCATTCTTCCTCCATTTCGCGAACCCGGTTCCAAGATGCCTCTCCCTGATTCCCTTCATCGGTTTCCTTTTCCTTCCCGGTGTTTAAGGATGCTGCTAGTTTGGCTACTGCCCTGGCTCTTTCCTTGGCTTTTTCTGTTTCCTCGCGCTCTTCTTGGGTTATTGAGGGGGGGTTGGTGTTAGTACTGGTACTGGTGTTGGTCCCGGGATGGGTTTTGGGTTTGCGGCCGCGTAAGGGGGTTTGGGTTGGTATGAGAGGCGCAATGGGAGGTGCTGGTGTTTGAGCACGGGAGTTCTCCCAGATCTGGAGTTGGGAAATAAAACCTGGGTTTGGGGAGATCAGGGGGCGTGACTCGCGAGCCAGGACAAGCGCGGAATCAAAAGAGAGCTGTAGATGTCGCATGACTGGGAGATTGTTAGAGTGTTCTGAGGGAGATGGGAGATGGGAGATGGGAGATGGGAGATGGGAGATGGGAGATGGGAGATGGGAGATGGGAGATGGGAGATGGGAGATGGAAAGGGGGGCTGTACGGTATGCGACAATCACAGTCCCGGAACGTGAGATTCCTTGCGTACAATGTACCAGTACTCCTCCTCCATCACGCAGTCCCGTTTCGATCCACATACATACTGCCTCCAGACCGCCGAGAATATACTCTGTTGGTTCATCGTAGATGTCCATGTGTTTCATTACGAAACTGCCGTCTGCCGAATTGGTGGGAGAGTTGGATGGAAATTTGGGCACGTCGGCGATTTGACAGAGGGAGAGGATATGCGTTATATGTAGAGAGTTGAGGAGAGTAAGGGAACGGGCTGCGAAACGGCTGGGTGTGTGTTAGAGAATGTGCTAGCAGACCTTTTTCTTGGGATACGGGTGGAGGAGGAAAGAATGTAGGTACTCTGAGATGTAGAGACCCGGGATGGGTTTTATTTGGGAGATGCTTGTGGATTCTAGAGATTGCATTTTGGGTTCGGGAAGAGGAGTTGGTTGGTGTTTATTCTTGAGGCTGAGGAAGAAGATACTGGTGGGGTTTGTAGATGGCGAAGTGTTCTGGAGGGATTAAATAGTAGGTAATTGAATTGCAGGATCGTAGAATAGAAGGTGTCTTGTGATTTATACTAACGCAACTTCTGCCAATCACCAGTGAATTTCACCTAGTAACCAACCATTCAACATTCCCAGGACACAAACAATCTCAGTTGCCTATATACAATTCTTGGCAGCAGCCTAAAGACTTGTACAGTACGTCCTCGACTCCCTTTCTTGGCATGCCGAGTTTCGGCTATTTCTAGGTAGCATTTCCACGTCACTTGCTACCTAGAAATAGAGCTGGGGAGTTGAATTGCTGAAATTTACATAATGGTGGGGCGTTCAGAGGGAGGTGGGGTTTGGATTTATGATACGGTGGAGGTACGTGTTGTGTGGTGGGATTTTGGAGGAGATGAGGTGAGAGCGCGGGTGGTACGCTTTGGAAGATGCCGCGGGAATTTGCGATGAAATTATCGCGTTAATTGCAATACTAGACCCCCTTCTTGCCCGTTGCAAGGTTAATTATTTCGGGTTATTACAGAGAATTAAGGTTGAATGGGAGACGCTGTCCCGTTTCTAGGGCTTCTTTCATTTTGATCTCTATTATACTAAACCCTCACAGAGAATTAAGATCAAAACGGGAGAACACAAGGTCTTGTATACTAATTAATATGGTACTGTACCTGCATTCTGAACATGGCCGCTCGGGAGTTTCAAGCAACATATCTAAAGCTACATAAATTACCAGAATTTCCCTCGTTAGTTGAGATGCAAAAGAGATTATTTCCCAAGTCACCATTGAAGTCCATAGCTACCCTTTTAGTTTCTATGCGTTTTCAAAAGCCTTTCTATACCTAGGTACTGTATAATAAAACCTTATTATCAACAGCAAAGTTCGTTTCGGTAGCAACTTGAAAACTTTGCGAGAACTTGAAAATATTTCCTCAGCTCTGAAGTAGTTATGTACGCTTTTTGGCATCCTGAAGTTCTCTGTCTTCAAATAATGCGGGCTATAAGTTACAGATCAAGAGTTTCTTCTCAAAGTAGACTTATTTGCCCTTTTCTCTCCGATGTTATGTTGGTGGTTACGGTTAAGCTAGGGTTTCAGACTTCAGAGCTTCCGTCAAATCCACCGCTATATATATTGACGACTTTTTTGATGCACAGATATTACATGTTTAATTACATCCCCCTGTTTTGTCTTCGGCGCTTTTGCAGTTACATATATTTTCAATTTATTCTTCCTTTGAGACCGATAACTACCTTCATTCCTGCCGTACATGACCCATCCATCCCCCACCTTTCTTTCTGCCTACCCCTATTCCACTCCCAATAGGATCCATAAGTACTATAACTAGGCACATTTTACCTCAATATGAACCTGAAGCATAAGACATCCAATCCCTTCCTGAGGTACATGCATGGTTGGGAACTGACATGACTCCCCGCCAGTCACCAGCATTAATCAATATCAATATCTACAGAAATATATTTCTTGCTTCTATGGGACTTTATCATACTACCCTGCGGGATTCTCATTTCAATAGTAGCTGGAGAAGTGAAGTTTCGACAGGGACGTGTTTCTCGACGCTCACTACTCTGAGTATTTCCCTATGCACTCATGACGGTCTTGGGGTTGTTCGAAAGGGGCTTACATCCTCCATCTTTTCTATATTTTAATTTTTGCCTGAAGTTTGCTTTTCCAACACTTCCCATCTCTCAACTTCCAACACGTGCACCACGTCCTCCTCAACTTCAGCTTCAACTTGAACCACAGGTCCACAACATCCTCCTTAACCACCATAGTACCATACCAACTCCAAATGCCATATTGTCCTCACATTTAGCCTCATCTTCGATAAAAACATCTTCCGCAAATTCAGCATCAATTTGGGCCATAGCAATATGTACGACGATCCGACTCACAAGAAATTCTTCCAGTATTTGTCCCTGCACAAGATCCACTCATCCTCGCCGGAGAGTCCGTCATGAGGCCCAATAACATTCAATTTGATTTCATCTGCGACAAACAAGTATCCCTAACTTCAAACTTCGACCCTTTTCCTAAAAGCCTATCCTTGACAGCAACTTCCATTTCGGCAACAAGGACCTGCAAATTGGTCTGCATTCGAACCCCTTTATTTCCCGACTCAAACATACAACTAATTAGTTCTCGTAATAGTCGTCGAATACTCTATTGCTTGCTTTAATCTCTCTCTGGTCTTGAGGTCTAGAGCCTTTACCATCCCGCAATTTCCAAACACATTTCAGCTCATGCCAAGATCTACCTTTGACGCCATCCTGGTACCCTCAATTATATGTCCTCTAAGGTATGGATAAGATAGTCAGCTTGTGGAAGTGCTGATTGAGTTTGAGAAAGAGCAAGATAAAGTAAGACAGTTTGGATACCTACCTAGAAAGATACAATTATGGCCATCAAAACGCACCTTCAATCACCCGTTCCAGTATTCCCATAAACCTCCATCCACAGGCCAAAACTCCCTTCCTTTACCTTTAAATACCACTAGAACAGGCTTCCTCTATTTTCTAGTCAGATAACCATACAACCCGGCAAAACTTAAGGGGATCGCAAGAAGCTAAGGCTTGAAGAGCACTCCATTTCTCCACTCGAAAGACTGTGCGTACTGATTAAAAAACGAAACTTTCCCTACCTCATCAAGCCCCAATCCAAAAAAAGTGTTGAAAGCTGGGAGGAGTGTGTTGAGACAGCAAGTTTCGTTTTGGCAACAAATCGAGGCTAAATTTAAAAGAAGCAAAATGATTTAGTAGAAAAGAAGCACTGCAGTAGCATCTTCTTACCTGCTTGAGAGACTTGAGTTTCATCTTTCAAACCCATCCATCTGTTGGGCGTTCTTCTTTATGCGGAGGTGGGAGATTCGTATCCATAAAGTCATCCTTCTTGTTGAAACTTATTCTATGGGGCTGGAGGTGTTCATTTATAGAAGCCATGCACTAGCATAACTTACAAGCTTCCCCTCTCCTCAGATGACCCCTGTCGAAAGAGAAAGTGCAGTTCTCTCGCAACGATAGAAATATCCAAGACAACAACTTGAGCGATAAAAGTAAGAAAGGAAAGAAAACCCATGGATGTTTGTCTAGACTGCCCAATACAAATTCTTCAGTCCTCAGAGACTCTCTAGAACCCTTACAGCGAGCTTCATGGGGGGAAATGACGAAAACAGCCAAAGGGGACGTCTCGAAACAACTTGAGAAGACACTTATAAAGAAGCACTTACGCCACGTTCTTGAAAAAAGAAACCACTTTCTGAACGACTATCCTCTCGGCGCCTCTCCAAACAAGGAACCCCATTGCCATAGACACAAGTCAATTGGATCAATTTATGGCCGTTTCCGTCAATTATGTTGCTGTCGACAAGAAAAGACTATTGGAGACCGGCAAAAAGAGAAAAGGTAATTTGAGTGGAGCTAGTTATCTAGATTGCAGTTAATGTTGTTACCGAAGTCCAAGTCAGTGTTGAAAGCGTATTTAACGGCGTGTACTTAAATCATAGCTTGTTCTGGATCGGGGCCCTGGAAGATTCATTGGCCTCTGTTTAATTCTGCAATCACTGCAAAATGGATTTAAGAACCCTTCAGATAGATTCTTGCATTGCTTTTTCTGGCACATCCATGATCCATCCTCTTGGATGTTAGACTTTCCCTGACAGGTTGTTGGTAGTTTGACTCCAGGTCAAATCTAAATAATTCAGAAATACGTGGTTGCTCCCAAGCTTACAGGTGGTGAAGTTATACTGGGAAACATTGAGGTCCGGCCTAGTTCTGGTTTAGAGAAATCTGGCAATGTTGAATCCGATTTGGACAGCGAGCAGGATTTTATGAATGAAAAAAATGTTGGAGTAGGGGGGTTGATCGAGATCCAGTAATTTCTTCTCCATGAGATCCATGAAACGATCGTAAACCCCTTCTTTGTCTTGCGGGTGAGTTTGTATTGGTGTTTTACAAAGTTGGATCATGTGCTAAACAAGTGACTGATACCTCTGCAGTAATTTACTTCCAAACATTAAGGTAGTGTCGTAAGTGTAGAGATAAACTATCTACTAGCCCACTTCCGAAGCCAATTAACTCGGAGATTATCAGGGAACCTACTACCATACATTAAACTCCGACGTGAATCCATTTATAACGAAAAGATGACGGATCATATCAGGCAAGAATTCTTACCGATTTTCAATGCAAACCTAGAAGCCATTTCACTCCTATATGAAGGCAACAGGAATTCTTACCCCTCTTCACATAAAGCTCGTGTTCAATCCAGCGATACTCAAGAGAATCAAGAACAATCTGATGCACGAAGTTCACGGAATATGCCAGCTAAGCTTAGCGGATCTCGGGTCCCTTTGTGGCTTTGCATCTCTTTGATGGGATGCATTTCATATTTCAGTTCAGAGGAAAGCTTGTGCTGGTTTATGCTCAAGTGAACTTATTCACCTTCCAAGTTCAGAACATCGAACATCGGCAGCAATTCTAATTTCGGTAGCACTGATCATACATCTCAGCATACATTCCGCTTGATTCCCGATTGCGCTTTTCTACAGCGAGGAATAAATTAGCGAACATTTCAATAGGAAAGTGGTGGTATAGGCTATCATTACGCTCGATAGCTTCCTAGAATCGAGGAACCTCCCCGGTCTGGCTGGGTTCGATTTTCATTTTCTTCCAAGTAGCAAAGCTATAACTGGGATATCAGTTATTTTATACACGATTTTCCATGCCTCAGAACTTGCAATTGAGCAAAGTACTCCCACCATCCTCATCCTCCCCTCTCTCCCCTCCCCTTCTCATCCTCACCTTTTCACGTAAAAACTACGTCATTACTCAAAGAGAGAGCCGCATTAGGAGAGAGTAGAAGAAGATTGGAAAGCAGTGTTTTTCAGAGATCGAGCCGTCACCCTAGGAGTTTTGGAAGGGTCGGGTCAAAACCTGGTTCCAATATCAATCATTTCCAGATAACTTTGTCGTTGTCTTCCTACCTGAAAGTGAATACCCCCTCCTCTAAAGCTCTTCCCTTTCGGCAATGGCTTTAGATTCGGTAGTACTTTCACATTCGGTAACAACACCCCCAAGCCTCCAAATACCCAATGAGCTTCTCAAAAATCTGCCACACCCTATCAAACCTTTCAAGTATTCACGACTGTCCGTAGAACTGGGATTTGCCGTCCAATGAATTTGTTTACCATGTTTTCCCACTTCTCGATGCGCAAATTGAACGAGTTGTTTTCGTTTAGCATCATTCCCACTACCAGCCATTGATGCATGTTTGGCTCTTCATCCTTGCTTTCGACATAACCTACAACCATGAATTGGGCTTTCCTTGTGTAAATGCAACGTGTTTGTAATGGCAGGCTCCGAGTGCAGCAGGAGGTCCCCTCTGTGGCGGAATTTCGGCCATCTGGTTTGTCGATTGCCTCGTAAAGGCGAGCATGGCCTCCTTTATATAGACAGCATTACTGCGAGGGAATTTCGTAACGTTGCTGAATATACCATTCACCTTCCTACACAACACTCAAAGATTAAAGCTAAAAACAACCAACCCCTTTACTCAGCGCCTTTGAAACGAATTGGAACTGTCAGAATACCTTCCTTCCTTCCTTCATTCTTCACCTCCCTCTAGAAATAGTAAATAGAAACTCGCCAAGTGACTCCCAGCAACTGGGAAGTCCCAAGTTTTCAAAAAGGGAAGAAGCACGTGCTGTGGCTGCTTAATTAGGGAGACTGAGACTTTTCTCCCGGAGATGAAGCTATCCACATACCGTACCGTGCCCGTTCTTCTCCCGGGTTATCGGGGCCTGAGCGCAAGACACATTCGGGTCCATGCCGTAAAAAGAGGGGCGTGATTGATTGAAGAGCTGGAGGGGTTGAGGGTGGGGGGAAGGGGAGAATGCTAGGGGAAATGGGGGAAGAGAAGAGTAAAGAACTTGGATTGATGGATGACTGCGGTTTGAGACAGGAAAATGGTAGAATTCAGGAAGTCTTTCGCTTGAAGGAGGGCCATATGTCGGTTGGTGTAGATTTTGAAATATTTAAAGGGTATCCTCAGCTCGTGAGCTGGTATCTTGTTAAAACCTCCAAATATGCGCTTCTACCCAAGAAATCGCCAATATCCAACTACAGCAGACCAATGGGGAACTACCGCCATTGCTCTACTTTCAATCTTCCTTGAGGAACTTCAAAAATGCTGCAGCCACCACCACGCCGTCCTGGTATTTATCCACTCTACCAATAGCATCCTCGAAAATAGCGTCGTCCAATACTCCAGTACCGTGTCGAACCGTCAATATTTCCCGTACAATCTCCTCTGTAAACTCGGGATGGCCTTGAACTGCAATTAACCGCTTCGCAGCGTACATCCCTTGTACTGCGCACTTTTCGTTGTATGCCAGTGACTCTAAGCCTTCTGGGTATTCGTATACTATGTCGCGGTGCATTTGATGTAGTGCCTAGATATGTCTGTTAGCTTGATTCTGCGCTAGCACTTGAAGTAGAGTGAGGATTGAGAGAGGAATTGAACCCACCAAACTCGGCCTCCCAAAAATCTCCTGCCCCAACTTCGTCAAATCCATAGCCGTAACACTGACCTCCCACCCCTTATCACTCTTCGCTACCTTTGCCCCCAACGCCCTTCCAATAATCTGATGTCCAAAACATATCCCCACCAGCCTTACTCTCTCCTGCGCCAACACTTTCTTTGTAAACTCCACTAACTTCAATATCCAAGGTGTATCGTCGAAGGAATTGTGCTTTGAGCCAGACATCAGAATCCCGTCTACGTCTTCCAAGTTGGGGTATTCTTGTTTCGTTACTACGTCAAAGGTTGAGAGTTTGAGACTCGTGTCTGGGTCCCAGCCATCGAGACTATCTGCGCCTTTGCGTAGGAGAGAAGTGAAGACCCCGCCGTAGCCACCGTATTTTGAGAGGGTGTTGGGCATGGGCGTGTCGCATTCGAGGATTGCGATTCGGAGAGGGAGAGGTGGCATTTTGGCGGTTTGTGTAGAGATTTTTGGAGGAAAGGGTGTGAGAGTGGAATGTGAATTGCGTGAAGCTATTGCGAGAATTTCTATTGTTGTCGAGTGTCACTGCCAAAGTTGGGATGCACGCGACTCGCGTGGTGGGCTTCCATCCGAGGTCGGCCCCCTGCATCTATGACGAAAGTGATTCCGATAAGGCATTGAAGAAGATATAACTCTGGAACAAACAATTAATAACAATTCGCATTTCTATTAAGTATGTTCTTGGGTTGTTTAAGGTAGTAGATGAATATCGTGACCAGGCGTATAAGATTCTCACCTCGCGCAACTTGCCTTGATAGTTCGGAAAGATCTCCGCGGCTACAATCGCGCAGCCGTCTTCGCCTCCTTTTGCCAGGATCAAGTGGCCCGAGCTTTCCCCGCCATAATCACGTGCTTTGGTGAAAAAATCCCACCTTCGAGTTTCCTGAACGCCATGTCCAACGTCCAACGTCGTTCGCCACTTCTGACAGGCAGGATGGCTGCATGGCTACGGCTACATCACACTGCCAACAGCCTTGTGAGATGCCAATGCATCCGATGACGGGAGGAACATATATCACTTTCTTGATTTCTGATTATCGTCCAAAAATGGTTCGCCGAAGGAGGGAAAAGCGTGTGGAGTACGAAGGGTCTTGAAAAAAATGGTTTACGGAACACTCCCGAATTTGAGATTTCCCCGCTAGTGCAATGCAAGTAACTGGGCCAGGTGACGGCTCCTATTAAGGTAAGGACCGTTTCTCATTCTAATCGTCGTCGTTTTCTTTTTCGACTTACAATCTTTTTGAGGCTTTTCACATTTGTTACTTGTCGTTTCTTGAGGTTGTCTGGTGCCTAGGTTGCTCAGTGAACACTGAACATTCGTTTATGAAATCAGCCCAGCCAATTATTGCTTCAAGATACCCCTACTTCCCGGCTTGTTCCCAGGTTAACAATTGATTTCCGTCTTATAAATCAGTCCATCCATACCCGTCTTGCGCGCAACACAAGTACATATGCATATGCAATCGGTTTTCGCCGCATGAGTCACTAATCGCTACAGCAAAAAACACAGCAAGCTGTATGTTGAGTGGCAATTGGTTTTTGCATTTTAACGAAGTTTGGATTTCTCAAAGCCGACTCGACTAGCAATTGCCCACTACTGGACTCTCCTTCACTATGGCCGAAGAACGAGGACGATCTGGCAATCACCAATCCAATACACATCCGACAGAGCAAACTGCACTTTTATCAGCAGTTGGAAATGGACAATCTAGCCATGGCACTATTCCCCAGGACGAATCGTGGGACTCGGATAATGAAGGCAGAGAAATCGATCCCAATGAATTCGATACCCTCTTGTCCCGATCCAAATCCATTACCACAGGACTGGGAGTGGAAGTTGCATCCCAAGAGACCGCTATGTTGAGAGGCCCTCGACGATACAGCTCATCCAAACAACTACGAGTACCAAGTCGATCCAGTCGAAGAAAGTCCTTTTCCTCAATGGGAAGCGACCAAGAAACAACCGAAGAATACGATGAAGATTACGACCAAGATTCCGAGTCCAAATCTCCATTTCTTAACGGCGTCAGCGTTGCCAGGTTTTGGTTGATATTTGGAGGTGTTCTTATGTGTTATTTTGTCGCCTGCTTTGATTCGACGATTATGGTGTCAAGCCATCCTCTGATTACATCATATTTCCAGAGCTCGAATAGCGCTTCGTGGTTGTCCACGGCTTTCCTCCTTACTTCGACTAGTTTCCAACCGCTTTTTGGTCGGTTAAGCGATACCATTGGGAGAAAGGGGCCTTATGTTTTTACCATGGTGGTTTTCGTGGGGGCGACTGCCTGGTGTGCTTTGGCGCAAAGCATGTTGAGTTTTATCTTTGCGAGAGCGGTTTGCGGTTTGGGTGCTGGTGGAATGATGACAATGGTACGTAATTTCTATAGCGTGCCCCTATTCTGGTCTCTTGCCGAGGTTGTGGCCCAGTTTGCTCCTGCGATTGGGGGCAAGTGTTGGACATTGAGAAAAACTGCATTGATTAGTTCACAATAGCATGACCTTCTTCTGTTCTGTACCTCATTGTATCCAAGCATCGAAGAGAATCAAGCAATTATACGCTCTAGCACCGAGGCTGTATGCTTACCGAAACTGGGCATTATGTCCTTAAATTGCCCCTATTCTCTCAGATAGCTTCAAACAATGAGGTCAGGACGGGAGGGGTGGAATTTTAAGCCAAATGTCACGATATTCCTCCCATCAAACTACACCAAGAACGAAACTAGCTCTAATATCTCGACTTATAGGGTTCGATTATCACAAGTGATCTGGTACCGATCGAAATTCGTGGTGCCTATCAATCCTACATCAACATCATATTCGGCGTTGGATCAGCTCTAGGTGCAGCCCTAGGAGGCGCGATCGCAGACCATTTGGGATGGCGATGGGAATTCGGTCTCCAACTCCCACTGTTAATTGCTTGCACATTAATTGCAATCTTTACCGTTCCCAACGATCTCGGTATAGCAACAGGCACAAAGCGCAAAACCCTATGGGAAGCCATGCAAGTATTCGACTACAGAGGATCAACCCTCCTAACAACCTCCATCACCTTCCTCATCCTCGGCCTCGTACGTTCTGCACCTCCTTCCCTCTCCCTCAATGAGTACTAATAGCTGCTAGAACCTCGGTGGAAACGTCTACCCATGGTCCCATCCATATGTTATAACATCGCTCGCAATCTTTGCTGCGGCCTTCCCCCTCTTCATCTACGTCGAATCAGTCGTCGATCTCCCAATCATGCCACTCAAACTCCTCACCCACATGCCCCGCTCCGGCCTCATAATCTCCAACTCCATCGGCGCCGTCGTCGCCAACGCTGTAATGTTCAACACACCCCTCTACTTCCAAGCCGTGCTCCTCGAGTCCGCGACCTCTTCAGGCCTTCGCTTGATCGTGCCTTCAATCGCTTCCTCCATCACCGGGACAGCCACGGGTTTCCTCATTACCTACACCAAACACCTCAAATTCCCTCTGATTTGCGGGGTGTGTCTTATGACGATTGGAACGGTGGGATTGAGCTGTATGAAGAAGACTCTGCCGGATTGGGCCTTTTTGGCATTGTTAGTGCCGAGTAGTATGGGGAGTGGATTTATGTTCCCGGCGACCTTCATGGCCGTCCTCGCTGTGAGTGAACAGAGCGAACAAGCTGTCGTTACCTCGACCCTCATTCTCTGGCGGAGCATGGGCGGCGTGCTTGGCGTAGCAACGTCTAGTTTCGTCCTCCAAAATGCCCTGTATTATTACCTCGAAGCTTTCGTGACTGGACCGGAGAAAAATTACGTAGGCATTCTCCCCTTGCACATTCTCTCCTTTCCCCTTCACTGACAATATTTCATATCGTTAGGTCATCCAAGAAGTCCGCAAATCCGTCCGCGCCATCCCAGATCTCGATCCGATGCATCAGGAGCAGGTCATCGATGCATACGCTGCATCCCTGCGTGCTACCTTTATTACTGCTGCGTTGTTGAGTTTGATTGCGATGGGCTTAACGTTACCGTTAAGGTTACCGAAGTTGGGACAGAGGAAGACGACGTAGAAGAAAGAGTGGGAGATTAAGGGGGAAATAGAGGTGTAATTGAGAGGGAATGAAGGATGGGTCATTGCGTGGAAGTTTTACGTTTCTTGAGCGAAGGGTAGGGAAAATGAAATGGGTAGCGAAAATATACGTTTTGCATGCATTAGTTGATATGGGATTTCTAGATTGGCTAGATGCTTACCTGTTTTGTTCTTGCTTGAATTGCTGCAGTAGTCCCTCTTGCTATTTCGCTGCTCGTCTCGCATCAGAGTTGCAAGTAACGTGAGCTACAGCCTACAAGAGATACCTTCCTATAAATTCCCAAACATCCACCAGTTTCCCGACATCAGAAATCGCTCGTAAGCAAGGGTTTCATGTGTTTTTGCAAAATTGCGAGCGATGGGGATGTAGGTTACAGTACTATGTTTGTGTCATACTTCATCGCTTCACTATCTATGTGCAGATGAAGAAGCGTAGTCACAGTGAATATGAAATATTAACATCAGATTTACAAATTAGTTGCCGCCGAAATCCAATTCGCTATCGAAATCCCACAAGTATCAATGATGATGAGTCTGGCATCTATGTCCCGGCGAAGAATTGCTGCTAGCACTAGCACATTTAGATGGAAAATGGTATTGATATGCATGGATTTTGGTTCGAAGAAGAGGTATGGCGGATGATTTCCGTTTCTTCTTAGTATTGAGTGGACAAGTCTGATGAACTATGGTTGAAGGAAGGGGAGGTGGTATTATAGATGGAAGTGTTATGGTGGTAGTTTTCTATTGTTAGGCATGGATTGGGATATTTGTTGTTTGATTTTGTGACTTTTTATTTTGTGTTAGTTGGGGGAGGGGGGGTTGATGTTGGGGGGTATGTTGCATCTGTTTATATGGTGATTGGGATAGGGGTTATTGTGGGAGTAGATGTGAGGGAATGTAGGTGTGCGTGGGTAAGGAGTTGGGAGACTGATGAAAAATGAATGTGGTAGGTATATAATTATCGGTTTAACGGCTTGTTTATCTTTTTTGGAAGTTACATAATGCTCGTTTTTTTGAACACGCTTGTGGTGTGTTTGTGGTGGAGAGAATTTGGGACGAGATTTTTTGGGGTGGTATAGGTTGGAATGGGAGATGGTGTGTAAGGAAATGGGAAAGAGAGGGGGTTGTTGGGGTATTTATTGAGGCAGGGAAGGGGGGATGGGATGGAGTTGTTGTCGAAAATAAAATTACTGTCGAAATATGGGGGATTTTGAGTGGACTTTTGTGGAGTGAGGGATGGGAAGTGTTGAGGTAAGTTTATGGTATAATTGTTACCGTCTTCTCCCAAAGGACAGAATCATCGGGAATTTTGAATACCGAAGTGAAATATGCGCACAGCAAGTAGTAGACATCGGGAAGATTATCCATCTTCAATTGCTCTTTCTTGATATTTTGAAATCATAAGTTGGATCTTTTTATTTGGGGACTCAGGGGGGTTTTGGGTGATCGGCTTATCTCCGAAAGACCGCATTGATTGGTTCAGTGAACGATCCTTTTTCTCGCTTTTTTTTACCTTGATTTTCTCTTATTATCTGGCACAATGGGAGAACTCTCCTATTTTAACGTCGATTCTCTCTTGTAGGGTTGGCACAATGAGAGCCAAATGGGAGAGAGGGTAGTGATTCCAAAAAAAAAAAAAAAAAACCACCTAGTGTTGCGAAGAAACCCCCAATATCTCATCGCCATTAATTACAGTGGAATTTGCTTCCTTAAAAACAGCTAATATATGTTGAATGGAGAAGTCAGTTTGCAATACTGTATCATTCGACTCAGTAAATATGATGTTCGCAGGATCTTGAAAATATTGAATATTCGTGAGGGCCGAGGCGTGAGATGAAGTTGCATGGCCATATTGGGTAGTGTATTGTGCTGGACTATGGAAGGGTAAAAGGTCGTTGTAATGTGTTGGTTTTCTGTAAATGGGAAGTGATGGTTGTTGTTGAAATCCAAGTTACTGCCGAAAACTCACTAAATTTAAACCTATAACTCCATTTTGATCCCTACTTTTGTTAAGGTATTGAACTTTGAAGGTAGGAGAATTAATCGACTATAGAAGTTGACTACAAAAGAGAGTAGATGGCAGAAAGAAGGGTTGGTCGGGATCTTGTTCGGAAGAGAAGGATGATTTTTACTATTCATGCCCCTTGATTTTGCTTAAGGCACTCGGGCTAAGTTATTAGGTTTGATCTAACTACCTCTCGCGAGGATAAACCCGCCCCTTCCCACTATGGCTGGTGACAGCGGAAGCGTAAATAGTGGTTGAGGCCTCGTAGCCCACTAGTTCCCGCCGCCGGCACAAGCAAAGAGCCCTATCCACCTCAATCCCGTCACGCACCATCCTCTGAAATAATGGCTGCATCCGAGACAATCGAAAATACGAAATAACCTTTGGGCGACGACATAACTAATTTTATAGTGAAATTCAAGACTTCCCCACCGCAGTTTTACGTCGACCCCCCACCGCCCCAACTTTCCATTCGTCCCTGACCCGACACCCACTCGACAAAACACCACAAAATAAAAACACGCATTCGACTCGACTCACCGACAAAAAGGCCCATACAAACAGATCTTTGGACGATTCGCAGCACTCAACATCAACCGTCTCACAAAAATCATGGCTCCCGGTACCATCTCCACGCGTGTGATGGTCATTTCCGACACGCATGAGAACTCCTTCGATGGAACCACGATGCCTCAAGTCGACATTCTTTTAGACACGGGAGATTTAACCAACTTTGGGGAACTGGAATCATTAGGGGAAGCTGTCAAGATGCTAGGTACTATTGAAGCAGAGCTGAAGTTGGTTATCGCTGGCAACCATGACATCTCTCTCAACGCTACTCCACGAATCGAGAACATGTCTGACGAGGAGTACTCAAAATATCACGAGGCGGCTCTCGAAATCATGACCGGTCCGTCAGCAAAAGAGGCGGGAATTACCTACCTCCAGGAAGGAACTTACACTTTCACCCTTCGCAACGGTGCTACATTTACAGTTTACGCTTCACCGTATACCCCAGGATCAGGAGGCTGGGCATTTCCGTATGAACCTTCTGAGGATCGGTTTAACGACTCGGAACAAACAAACCGAACTTCGATTGCGACGAGTCCGATTTCGTCAGGTATCGATATCGTCATGACTCACGGCCCTCCATACTCGATCCTCGATCAAGTTGATGGCCAGAACCTAGGTTGTCCCAATCTCCTCCGCGCCGTGAGTCGAACCAAACCACTCATGCACTGCTTCGGTCATATCCACGAAGGTCATGGTGCAAACATCGTTACTTGGAAACCAGATGGTAGCGTGAAGGATCCATTATCAGCAACGCCTTTGGAGACAGAACAAATCAACGAGTATCCGTACGCAAACGAATGGGCAATCAAATCTGGACAGCAAACGCTAATAATTAACGCCGCAATTATGATGAACACATCTAGAGGCATGAAACCACACTATAAGCCTTTTATTGTCGCGCTTAATCTCTCTTGCAAAACAGATTAACAGGACTGGCGACAATCTCCCAGCCGCCTTGAAACGATCGGAGGCACGACGGCCCTGGAAGTGGGAAGGAGTCATTTTAAAAGGGGAAACTCTGGATAGGGTATGGAGAATAGACTTTTAAATGAAATATATGTTACAAAACCGTTTTCAGATACCTAGACATCAAGAGTGAATTGTTTGCGGCGTGAGTCAATCCTCTTTGAATCGATGACAGATGTTCCCCGCTCCGACCATCTGCTACTAACCCAAAGATATTTGCAAAGAGGTACGATATTTCGACTTGAAATAATGGCTTCGGACGCCTCACCGTAGCACTCCAAGAGAGTGCAGACAGAGTACATTGACATAAAAGTCTTTACCGATTAAAGGAAATTGAAAGTCGCTATTGAAATACTACCGCATTCTTACGTGAGCGCCCTTTGATATAGCTGGACTCTCGATGGAGATTAGTGTTGCTACTCTACTCAATACTGATCTCATTATCATCAGGGAGATTGGTCACAGGGCTGGAGCATCTTCAATCTTGGGTGCGGTTGGTATCTGTCGGTGATGGGATTAAGATTATTAAGTTGGACTTTTGATCAAAGCGAGGGACCTCTCGCTACTACGAGAATTGCGAATAGGGATTGAGGAGCACATTGAATACTGCGCTACTAGATTGCAGCTTTTTTTTTTTTTTTTTGCGTCACACTATGGACGTTGGTGCGCATGCTTCGTGGAGTTGGTGCAGCGACTCTTGGCAAGGGGTAACAGGGTAAGCAAGCGAGCGGCATCACGATGGTAATGTACTTATCCCAGGGACACTCTTGGCGTTTGATCGGTAGACATTCATCTAAACAAGTAATACCATTCATGATTTGCTACAATACCCCACCGACCTGGTCAATACTAGACTAAAAACAAACTCGGCCCCGCCACGAAATGTTAAACTTCTCAATAGTAGTATAATCTTCGCTCAGCTCCCCACGAGCTCCCTTCGGAAATGCCCATGGCTCCAAGATCTGATCAAAGCAATGATTTAAATGACCCGCGTCTAAATCCATGGGACAAATATGTCCTCCAGTCTCCTTTGCGACCCAGTACCTCCGCAGTGACATGACACAGTGTGCTATATGATAGTACTTGTCGACAGGCATGACATCTTCAATGTGTGCCAAGAAATCCCCAGCCAAGAATCTGCCGCTCGTTCTGATGGCGTTCACTTCGGGATACCGATTCCAGTACCACTGCTGGTATTGCAATTCCTTCTCCTCCAAGAGGCTGTAGGGGTATAGCGCACCGTCATCGATGCGCAAAAACCAATCTGCTTCCTGGTATGTTTGCTCTTGTACCCAGTTGGTGACATTTTCGGGTTCCAGGAGCAGCTGGTACCGTGGACCGTGGCTATTGCCGACGGAGAATTGTTCCCATGGATGCTCAGAGCGAAGAGGGATCATGACAGCGATTACTAGCAGGACAAGAACTAAAATAGTTGGGAGAATGTATCGGAGAAGAATTTGTTTCGAGTGATTTTCTGGCCATAGTCCAACTTTTTGGTCCACAAGACGAGTATATCGAGGTCTCTTGAGGTCGATGATTGATTGAATCCATTTGCTTGAACGAACAGGCAAATTTAAATCGACATTCTCCTCACAGTCCACCGACAAATCAATGGAATCGGCTGCTGCTCCAACAAATCTTGAAATAAAAACAAGTGTGGTGGATCCGGATTCGTTGGTATAGAGAAAGGTTGAGTTCCCTGGCTTGCACTGTCCGGACACCACATTTGCGGCGTGAAGCACGGCATCGTCGATTGTCCATGTAGATGATTCTATGACTGGGGTGGACCAGAGCAGGAAGAGGGGTTTCCCATGTTCTCGAAACAAAACTCCCTCGGTGCATTTTGTAAAGTTTGAAATGGCGAGTATTCGGTGTAAGCAGACGGATTGGGCTTGGTTGTCTTCTCCAAAGTGACAATTGCAAGAAGTCTTATCGTTACTGAAGTGAAGGCGTTAGTTTATAGCCCTAATTATGAAAAGGGGTTTAAAATAAGAATGACTGAGATTCAGTACTTACGGATCCGTGATTGTAGCGCCTCTTGGTAGTGAGGTTGAGATAATCTCAAAAGCCATGGCCTCAATCCAGCCTTTGGTCATTTTGAAAGGGTTGCTGAGAAAAAAAAAAGAACGAGAATATGAATTTTGCTGTTCCAAGTGGAAACTGAGGCCTTTCGGAATAATTCAGATGGTGTTTGTTGGACTATTCGGTACAATACAGTAGCGGCGGATCCCTGGCAGGAGTTGACCCCGCTGCATCCTGCATTGGCTTAACCTACCCCCCTAACTCGAAGGCTGCACGTTATTCTTTTTCGGCGTGGGGGAAGCGAGGTTCTTAATTACATCACGGCAATTTCACCGTCCCCTGTCTTCTTTTTCAAACGAGGGAAACAGTGGGTGGGGCATTATCATACCGGTAAGACCTAGTGCGACACTAATGCACACCCTGGAGCTCAGCTAATGGCACCGTAACATAGGATTCTGATCTGGGTATGCACTTACGTATATAAGTAGCCTGTCAGTCAACTTCCCTTGTAACAAGACATATCACTTTCGAATATGGCAAGCCAAGCGCTCCTCCACTTGTGCGCCGATGCCTTTGCATCCTATTCACACGAGACAGACCTGTACAACGACAGTACCCCTCATTTTCTTATCACTTCCAATAGATTGCCGCTCCAAATTCGCAATCTGACGCGGGGCGATGCTGCGGCCCTTCTCAGGCATTTGACAGACGAACGAAATGTCCAACATGACGCCTCGGTTGCAGACATGAATACCCCGGAAGCTATTGAAGGATTGATCAAGTCGTGTTCAACGTCCAACAGCCCACTTGACCGCCTTAATGCTGTCATCGTCATTGATAAGAAGGTTGTGGGCACTGGAGGTGTGGGTTGGATTGGCAATGGGCCAGATGGAAAACGGGTTGGAGATGCGGGAATAATGATTGATTCGGAGATGAGAGGAAGGGGATATGCGTATGAGGCACTTCGGATCACAATCGACTATTCATTCCGTGTCCTTTGCTTAGATGAGGTTCATTTGGCTACAAAGGACGTGAACGTGGCTATGAGAGGGCTCATGGAAAATAAATTTGGATTGGAAGGGGGGAAAATGGTGGAGGTTGATAGATTTGGCAACGATTGGGTGTGGAAGATTGGGAAGGCGCAATGGTTTGACAGTGTACACTCTAAGTGACTACTGCATAGTGAAAAGACGAAGTCAAGACTCAAGAAGAATGTCTGGTTGAGTCTAAATATTTTGGAACCTCAGATATAGGTTACTTTTATGTTGCCTTATCAAATTACTACGCGAAAGAGGTGAGTTGGGCCTGCGCTTGTGTCACTCATAGTTTACGAAGCAGTGAAGAGAAATCGATGCTGGAAATTGACGATAAAGTAACGACTGTGTATTTGCTAAGACTCGCTTATATCCCCATCCACCACCCATCTGTCATCCTCCAAACAAAAGGCCCCAATCTTCCAGTGAGTAAAAGTGAAAAGAAACCTCCCATCGCAAAAATGGCCCTCTGAAGCTTTCGGAGTCCGTAAGTCTGATTTATCAGTCATCGTGCATTAGAGAACACCAGAAAGGAAGGCTCACCCAAGTTATTGGCACGTTTAATCACAGCCTCGTCGGCCAAGCTCAATATCGCGCTTGCTGCAAACGTACTCGATGGCTGGCTCACGCTTCTCGACTTCCATCTCTGGCTCAACAGAGCGAGAACAGGCTCGTCGACCAAGCTCAATATCACGCTTGCTGCAAACGTACTCAATTGCTGGTGAAGCTTCACGCTTACCGAGCCAGTCAAGCTTTGCGTCCCGAGCAAGCACTTCCACAGCGTCTAATTTGTTAGATCATCTGGAATATCCTTTATGTTGATTGTTACTTACTGGAAGATTCAACTGGTGCGGCAAATACTGAGGAAACAATGACCGAGGCCAAAACGACGAGGTTTGAGATATACATCTTAGTGTTTTTTGAATGGAATAGGGTTGAGATGTTCAGTGATGATTGCTTGTGGGAGTTGCTAAAGCAGGATGAGAGTGATAGAGATGATAGTTAAAAGGAGGGACGGTATAGATATATCTTTTATAGAAGAGTGTCAAGTGACTTGAAATGAAGACTTGCAGTTTAGGATACCGAGCACACCCATTGCTATTCCGATCTCGTAAGCTTGACTTCATCCCCGGTGATGACACAGTCCTTACAGATCCTGGAGAGGAAAGTTTTGCTCTAGATCCATTTCTACAGGCCCCTTGAATGTGAAAGTTACACTTATTGCAGATACTGGCTTCTGGACAAGGTCATGCAGCAGCATCCACTTTTTTGTTAGCCTGTCGCTATCCACGACCAAGAAACTTTGAAAGATTGGGGATTATCCCAGTAAGTGCTGATTATTGACCTCAATCTATATCAGTGAGGACCTTCCTAATTCACCTTCACTATCAGTATACTACGTAAGTGAAGCTGGTGAGCGCATTGAATTCTGTTACTTGCCGCTAAAACGTACTTTCTCAATCCCGCGCCAGCCTGCGGCCCCCTCCTTATGCAAATGCACTATGAATCCTTCGTGACACGGCTAAAGGTTTAATTGGAGGGGATAGCACGGAGTAGAAGAGGGGTTGATGCAGCAATGTCCAGCGAGAATCAATTTCTATCGAAGTGTACGCTACTCGAGGAGAGCGCGTAAGCGAGTCTGACAAGGACCTGCTGCATGATACCAGAAAGTGATCACTTCTACGCTATACTCCATATAACTTATGCACAGTAATGATGCAGCGTCAGGCTGTAAAGCTACTGCAGTTGAAATTTAACTCCTATCTTAAGTGGAACGTCAGGGGTCGAAAGCAGAAAGCTTCGAATCAAAGAAAGAGGGGTAACAGATAGCTCAACATTCCTTCACGTCACAGTAGCTGCTCAGAACTCAGCGCTTTCTCTCTGTTCTATTTTTGATCATTGTCAACTTATGATAAAAAGTTTGGATGGTGGGCTGACAAAGAAGCGAGCTACATAAGCCCTCGGACTAATTCGCATCCATGGATATGGTGTAACACACCACCCTAGTTATGGCCTCGCTATACGACATTGTATTTCTCATGTTTTTCCGATTCAACTACAGACCCAAAACGTGGTTGCGTTGATAAATGGTAGTATTAACGTGGGGATTTATTGCGGAGGGAGAGAAACTCGCTCATACTGTAGCTAAAGCTGATAGTGACATCAAGTTCCATGAAGTACCTAGGTATTACCAAGTTGAACGTTTCATGACCCTAGACATATCATAGTCCAAATCATCATAATAGCTCCCACCAGCGTTCCTGTGAAATACTCTCATTTTCCCACAGCGGTTCCTCTGCCAGCATCGTCTGTATGCTCGAAATCATACCACTCAAAAGCCTCCTTGAAAGCATGGTTCATAATTCTTGGCTCCATCCCCTCTGGGATTCGAAGAGCACCAAACTCCTCGATTGGCACAGCGTGTTCATCGTGCCATTCTAAAATGGCATCAAAGTCACGACACTTATGGTTAATGCTGAAATCAGGAACTGCATTGTCTTGGGCATCTGCCCAGAAATGTGGATAAACCTAGCAAACAGGGTACCATTAGTCACTAGACAAAAGATAATATAATTGTAGGCTAGGATATTTTAAAAAACTCACATCTACATTTCCCGTGCACATCACATTTTGCAACAACGTGTACAAGCAGTGTCCAACATGGAGTTCGTGGTACATATTCATCCGCTCGTTTGCGTAGTAATAGTCGAAGTTGAAATGTAAATGCTTTCGTAAACGGTTCAAGCAGTGGATCTGAATATAGTTGTGAGTTTACTGCTGGAGTGTTGGTGGGAGACTGTTACCTGATGAAACACATCGATACGCCCAATGTAAGCATCTGGTCCAAATCCAAAGGATTCCGGCCATTTTGCAGAATCATCGGGGTCTTTTCCTTGATCGAGAATATCTTGGCGGGTAATGGGGATGGGCGTTTGGGTCTCAATTTTGGCCCAGGCAGCGTCTACTTCTGGCGAAGGCGGTTGACGGAAAATTGAAACTTCTTCTTGCTCAATAAACGTTCCATTGAGCCTCCAGGTTTTCATGGGAATGTCAATGAAATCGAATATCGGAGCTTCCCTTTCTGTCAGATATGTTCAGTCATAAATAAGTAATTGGTTACTTACATTTCTCGGATGTTTGTTTCAGAAAATAATTTCTCTCCTTGGAGACGTCCCTTGTGCTTCCACCAAGGAAAGAGGAAGTGAATAAAAAAAGTGATAGTAAAAAGAATAGACCGTTGAGTATGGCCACTCTGTTAACGCGACGAGGTTGGGGAACATAGATATCCTCGTCTTGTGGCTCATCTGATGACTCGGAATTTCCAGATAATTTAGGAGAATTTTCCACGCCCTTGAGTAAACTCTCTTCGTCAAGCTCGCTACTACTCTTACTGAGTCCTGTGTACTGGACCACTCTATGGCGGGAGAAGAAGCGAAACGGAGGAGCCATAATGAAGAGTGATGAATTCAAAGTTTTCTGAAGGAGAAGGAGAATGGGCAATGAATTGCGAGAGACTATGGGGGGTGTATTTGCCAAGTTTTTGAGAAATTGAAAGAGCACTTCGTCAGTGGACTTCATCTGATGGAGAGAATGCAACCTGCCTAATGAAGAAAAATGTAACTGGCTCATATGAAAACATCAGTCCCACAGCGTTGGTTGGCAAAATGGCCCTAGCATCTCCACAGAATCCTTTGTGGCTGCATACCGGTACCCAATCCACTCACTTTGCATTCATCCCACCTGCAGATCTACCTTTACAGTACTCTCACCGATCAACGCGGCCTACCAAAACAGTGAGACAGTAAAATAGGAAAAAAGACAGGTTTGCTTGGCATATGCATGTGCATCGAAGGATTCTTCTATGAGGTTAAGGAGCGCTAGCGTAGTGCATGTGGGGTCGAGATCCACTGTAGCCATGTGCTTATGTCTGCACATACCATATATCAGCCAGCTAAACTAGTGCTTACTAGTAGCCAAGCAGCCAAGTCCAGGGGTATCAGGTTGAACCATGTGGTTGGTTAATGTTGCTTACCTATCTAGGTACCTAGGTAAGCGAAAATTAGCCCATCTTCGAAGAAGCCATCGCATATCGCTCTCGCTTAATATAAGCTTACTGTACATGACAAAAGGGGGGTCCACCAATAGAATATCTTTGTCTGACCGGAAATTTCACTTGCTAACAGTATTTTGGGGTCACGCATTCGTTTACTCGTATCTCCTCTCGAGCCGCATTCTCCACACTTGGTCACTTGCCAGGGCTTCGTAGCAGATACTGGAGACCGAACTTCCCAAGTGGATTGGGTACCCAAAGCCCGCGGGTACCCGACTGATTGTTATCTATTGCGCGGGTAGTTAACCTTTTTAGTTGCCTATGGGTGGACACTCAGCGGCCGCCATCTCAGAGACCGGTTGGGTAGTACGGATATCACGATTCTCTGGCCAGAATATGGGAGATAGATATGTTTAGCGACCAAACCGTACTCAATGCAGCGAGAAGGTGAATATAGGAGATAGCTGACCTTAATTTGACTTAAAATTCGACGGCCAAGGTTCTAATTACAAATCGATGAATGCCTCGCTCTTCCTCTCCCCTATTCAAGGTATCTATAGTAATTCATGGAAATACTGTGTATTTCCCAATTGATGCAGCTTTGATAGGCTTATCCTCTGACTGACTCACAATGTCCCAAAGCAACGAAGCATTTCGGCATTGATGAGTGTGCCCCATTCCATCAATCCCTTCGACAATCTCCCCTTTGTTATTTTCAGTAGGCATTGGTTTCTCCAGAGTGTCATCAGCGGCACACATGATGCTCTAAGAGGGGTTAGTGATTTGTTGACAATTAGGAGTTGAAGAGCGACTTGCCTGGGCCATATATTCAAGACAGTGAAGGAAGTGCATCGGGTCTTTCAACCAAGCTTCCCCGTTCGCTTCGTGTTCACTGGACATCGGCTGCTCCATGAGCATTTTACGTCTGGAAAAATATCAGTTCCGAAGAAGTACGGCTTTGGGGTAAGTGATTTTACATCATTCTGCGAAATGTTAGCCAGTGAGATCATTATCTTTTAGGGAGGAGAGAAAGACATACGTGAGGCAGTGTAAATTGTGAAACATAGAAACTCCATATCCCTTGATCGTCTTATCGTATTCTTCCACCATTATAAACCCCCCGTTAGGAGTCAACAAAACTGCATCCCAATCCACCTTTTTCGCAGCCTCCATTGTCGAATAAGCAGGTCTTAGCGCGTGCATGTTATCAAAAACCTTGGGAAATAGCTCTCTGGAAGGGGCTGGCGGGATGCATTTTTCAGCCTCTGGGCAGTGGCACTGTGTTGCTGTTGTTGAACAGAACTCATGATGAACACGGTCCCTAAATGTTGCTAAGATTTGAACATGACCAGACTGAACCAGTAAAATGAGGGAGGCGAAGGTGAAAACGGAAGATAAGGTAATGAGGGCTAGAATAGAAAAGACCCCTTTCATTTTTGGTTGTGTTGACGAATGCATTTTGAGAGGTTGTGATGGAGCCATTTTGAGATGTGACTTTTTGAGATTAGAGAATAAAGAAAGAGAAGAAGAGCGAGAGGTGTGAGTTGGAAGTACTAATGTCAAAATTAGTGGGCGAGGCCATGAGTACCGAAATTTGGTCTTTCTCCTCTTCTTACCACAACTTGAACTAGCTACCTGCCGTCAAGTTCACATCGGTGAGGTGGCTATCCTAGGCACTGATCAACACGTCACCAACTTCTATAAACCACAAAACGACTCCATTAGTATATCCGACATGTGTTGCAAACTTGCATGATGCATCTTCACTAATGCTACATGACAAAAAGTAGAGATAACTAGATCGGAGATGTCTACTAATTGCTTGCCATAGAGTGGACTTACCTATATCCGGAGTGAGGGTCTTTTGAGTGGAGACATTGATAGTGTCCCAAACCTGCTGACGGCATAACACATCCATGCTTTTGATGTACATGTATGCAACTTATGTCAATACCTCAGATGCTCTCATTCGGCGTTCGGCGTTCGGTGTGTTGGGGCGGATACAACCGAACCCCAAAACCATCACGTCTCCATATTGGGGTCTGCATTACTAGGATGATATGTAACCCATATGCGGCTCCCGGTATCCCAGCCGTAGGATCTTGATCCTAGTAAATCAGAATCGTCACATCACTGTTATCACGCGCTCCCCCACGCATCTTTCGCTTTAGTCACCTTAAGCTAAGCGAGCTTACCGCTCAACATCAATCGTCCACAGCACCCCCCTCAGAATCTTCAGGCAAGCTCTAATTTCATCCTTTTCTAACGTCGTCTACCAGAGGACTGTATATTTTACCCTACATACGTTTTTTGAGATGGCAACACCAGACACGCCTACACATGACTACGAGTTCAAGAAGGTCGATATCGGCGATGATTGTGAGAAAAATGAGAAGCCGTCGGATGAAGAGAATGCAGGACACGCAAGAAGCTCATATTCCGACAAAATTCTTAAGACCCCCAAGTCACGGATATGGGTTGTGGTTGGCGTCTGGCTCTTGCTCATCGTCGTATTCTTAAATGTTGCAATCCTATCTTCTCTCCGTGCCTTCAATTTCGGCAAATACTCACACCACATTTACGGCGCCCGAATACCGAGTCTCAATACTGATGGATTGCGTATTGCGCCAAATGGCCTGCTGGCAGAGTGTGGCAAATATCCTGCCGATGCTATCAAGAACGGTTGCATCTTCGACGTCATGGCTTTTCAATTCGTTCCACCAGCTTGCTACGATCAAGAGCTTCTTGATGATGCAACCAGCCCTCTCTCCTTCCTCGCTCCTACTATGGCAGGCACTTTCCCGTGGTATCGATGGCATAACTTTACCGATCCGGTACCGCAAGATCCCCTGGAGCTCCAGAAATTCGATTACATCTGGACCAATGAAGATTGGCACGAAGCTCATTGTCTGTACACTTGGAGGACTTTGGTCAAGGCGGTGTCTAGATTGTTGGAGGGCGAGAAGGGTGTGTATGTGCTCAAAAGTGTTACAAGGGCGAGTCACATTGACCACTGCAACCTTCTCATTGCTGATAAACCTGCTGCCGGAGAAGCACCATTGAGAGCGTTCAGGAGCATTGGGTCGTGTGTTAGGCTCGATGGACCTGAGGATTTGATTGGTACAATTTCGGGCTCCTAAGATGCTTAGGGACGAATCAATTGGGGTGATTGTTCTAGTAAGATGATGTTGTTGGATTGATAAGCTGTCGGTATCATGGATCTGGGCTTTGTATTTAATTGAGGGTGGTTATGCTATTCTGCAAAACACCTAACTCATTCCTACCCACGTTTCTACCACCATCATATCTTTTACGATCGGAAACCCCATAAACTTATTAAGAAGAGTCTTCTCCAGTAGATGCACGTATTTATTGATTGCCAGCTTGGTGTGGTGGTTCAAACTCGTAAAGTGATTAATGATGGTTTCGTACGTATGCGTGCGCACGGATATCGAAACACCCAACTGAATCGTACTTAAAAGTCCACGACCGCCACCGTTTTACTGTCGGACATTCTCTAAAAACATCACGAAGAGCCTTCCCAAGCAGATGCAGGTATTCATTTATTTGCATCTCGTTGGTGTCGTTAAATACAGCGAAGTGATTACGGTGATTTTGAGTGCGCATGCATTCGGAACGTCACAATTATGCCAACTCCTTTAAAAGCTTTATACTCAGGAACATAGCGACATCAAGGGAGGCCATATATCATAGGAATGCGTAAATGATCAGGTGTGGTGCCTAAGTGTGTAAAATTTGTTCGTGTCCTATCACGGTAACATGGCGAGTTTCGGTAAAATGAAAAGGGGGTGACAGGGTAAGCGAGCGAACGATCAATGACAAGTCGGCGACGCTGAAAGAGAGATAAGCTAGAAGGGGTTGAGGCGAATATTAGACTTAAGCTAAATTATATAAGTAATTTCTACGATTTCTTCTCTTCATCGAATTGTTCTACCCCCCTTGTCGGTACTCAGGTGAATACAAATACGTTGGCAATGAAACTTCTTGAAGTTCCTTGCAATTTAAGACATTACCGTATTAATTAATATATGCGCCTACCCTTTCCCTCTAGTTTATATCTCATTATACTATATTAACATAATAAGTTCAACCTAAAACGGGAGAAATTCATCTATCATCCGATAACCCTCTTATCCTAACATTTGTTCTCTCTTATGATTCTGACACAAGATTTAAACTAGCAGATAATCGGCTTATAACCCAATTAACAAACCCTCCATATAATTAGGCCGGCATAAAAGAAATAACGAGTTTGTGAATCCACAAAAATTGAAACGGATGGAAATCATACTGTAGACGGAATTTTGAGTTCACGAATGGTATAATACGTGCACGCTACGTGAAATCGTGATAAGCGTGCAGTACCCTCCGTTTACCAGCGTGATCGTGAACTTGTAAGGCTCGTGAAAGCGTACAGTACGTGACAACCGTGCTAAAAGCTCCATTTGTGTACGCTCTGTACACGCTCCCGTACACATATATGTCTCGTATACGTGTACTTGCAGCGCGAATTACGTGTACATATCGTGAACCTTTAAATTTGACGTTGAAAACAAATCTGCTGACGAGTACAGATTTTAAGTTGCAATTGATATATAGAGCCTCAAAAATATACAAAGAAGGTGTGAAAAAGCCAGGCCACCTAATGAGAGCATCCCCCATCACAAACACTGAGAATAATACTCGCTGTTATACTCGCACGTATACGGACTTGCACAAACGGTAGGACCCGTCCAATAAAGTCCACCACATTGTCCATATTCTTGAGCAACGGCCGTTGAAGTAGAACTCGTGCTAGAAGCAGTGGTTGAAGTTGTCAAAGTGCTGGAAACAATACTCGAAGTTGTCGTTGGGGATGTAGTCGTTCCACTCGTTATGAGCACGAATGTAACGACTGAATATGCGGGAAGAGTCCCGCCGACAGTACCAGCACTGAGAGTTGCAGAAAACGTAGCAGGTGCGGAAACAGAACTGTCCATGTAGTAGGCTGAAACGGCGGTGGCGGTGATTCCTGCAATAGTAACGACTTCTGTGGATGATCCCTCGTTAATCATGACAACGGCGATCGTGCCGTCGGTGTTTTTGTACGCTGAGACAACCGTGTTTGTTGGAGTGCCGGATGTGGCGATTCGGACAGCATCGGGTCTGATGTAGCGTGAAAACATGGCAAATGCCCAGAGGATTCCAGATGGAGTTATTACTGTGGAAGTACCAGATCCGGTGACAGTGACGAGTCCGGCTGCATTACTATCTGTTTGAGCCCCTATTTCTGGGTTAGCCGAGAGTTAGAAAGAAGGTAACGACTACGTACCAACCCAATACAGGAATGCGCTGAGGTTGCACTCTACAAGACCTTGGTAAATATACTTGGCCCAAGTCAAACCCTCGTACAGGGTACCACTGGAGTACCAAGTAGTAGAAAAGGCATCATCCAAATCAGCCCATTCCGTCTCCCAAACACGAAGTGTAGTTGAAATAGGCGAACTTCCAGTAGAAGTGTACCAATGGGATGTAATTCGGGCAAGATACTGTTCAGCATCAGCTGCAATGATTTGTGCTGTGTAAGTGACTTGATCATTCCACCCTTCTGCATCACAACATGCGATTCCAGTTGATAGACCAGCGGCCTCAATGGTGTCGTATAAGATCGGGATGAATGATGCTGCTTGTGTTCCATCAGAAAGCATTGCGTCATATGTTGCACTGTCGTTTTCTACTGTCAGCTTTTGTTGAGGGTTTTAACATCGAGCCAAGACTTACGCAAATTCCGGTTCGTTCAGGAATCCGACAAAATCCACCGTAATTCCTGCGTTCTTGTACAGGGTGAGATATTCAACAAGGTAATTTGCGTAGGCCTGTCTCCAATCGCCAGATGAACATGTTTCCCCAGTCACTCCACATAAATAACCGCCATCTTCCTGTGTTATTGATTAGCGCGTGGGTCATTTGCCAACGCAAATTTGCGTACATAGTTATCATTGGTCTTCATATACCCAGGCGCACTCCATGCATCTGCATAAATATACTTCACTCCCATAGCACGAGCCTGTTGAGACCACCAAATCTAGTTTCGCCGTGCGTCAGAAAACAAGGTTTCAAAAGTCAATTTTAAGATGCGAATAGCTCACCTGAGTTTCGTCATTGTCACTCCAACTGTAAGTTGCTGCAGAAGATGGAGAGCTAGGAGCATTTGGTTCAATCGAATCAGAAGGATCGGCAGCAATACGATTTCTCAAGATTGTCATTCCCGCACCCACAGTCGTGCTGAACATATAGTTCAAAGCCTGTGTCTGTTGGGCAGCTGGAGCCTCATCAACTCCCAAGCCGAACCAAAATGCTTCCGAGAAACCAAACCCATCAATTGTTTGGTAGACCGTGGTCGGAGTGATGGTTACTGTCGTTGCAATGCTCAAACCCAGGTTTGCCAAAATGGCTAGTATAGCACTTTGGGGAAACATTGCTAGGCAGAGGAAATTGACTTGTGATTTGCGAAACAGTTTACCAAGAAAATTGAGTGCATGGTGGTAATATAAGTAGACTTTACAATTGGTCACGCCAGTTCACTTAACAACGATCAAAACTCAGCGCTCTTTTCTGCATCCGAAAATTGCTGTTTTGGTCATTCCTAATATTACTGTTGGTTGGCAAATAGGTACGGAGATAGTGACTCCGTAAATCACCAGACCTGAAAATCGGGTCGCGAGGCCCGCCAAGCCAAAATTTACCATTGGCGGGAAATTATACAGATTTAGGCGAGCTTAGAGGGGAAGCTTAAAAGGTGCCTAAATCCATTGACTTTCATATGCGAAGTTGTGCCCGAGGCAATGTTGTGTTTTTAGGGAGGGTGGTGTCGGCGCCGGAAAAATGGTCGCTCAAGAACAGGAAGGAAAGTACGAAAGGTGACGCGTTGTGGGGTTGTTGAGGGGTTCATGATGGATTTTGCGTGTTAAAAAGTCGAAATAGAAGTTGGGATTGCCGTATGGTTTGCTTAAAGGCTCTGTGATAACACTTAGCCAGTCATTGCCCTAGATGGTTGCGGCACCCTCCAATAGCTCTGTATCAAGCTTGGTTCTTGCAATAACACGACTCCCATTCTCCAAACATTGTTCATTCCCCAATGAGTTGATGAGGAAGATGTTCTAGCGTTCATGGCCAAAGTGACAGTCCAAAAGGCGTCCCGATGACCTGCTGCAAGACTAAGGCGCATAGGTAGAAACCACAAGAGGTTGGTGGGAAGGCCGATGGGAGAGTTGAAAGAGATATGCTTGAGACTGAGAATAAAACAGACGCTTTTCAGTAAGCGTGCAAGCCGGGTGAGGATTCATCTATAACGCATGTTAGTCAAAGCTGCACATCGTAATAGCGCAAGCAAGTAAACCAGGCATTTATCATGACAACGAGAACACAGCTTGAGAAACATAAGGACATAGATATGCGAAGATTCTTGACTTAATGCTGGTGTTGAGTGCTGCCCCTTTTGCTGAAGAAACGCTGGCAAATTTGCAATGTGCGGCGAAAGAGGAATAATGTGAGGATGCAGCTTGAATGGGCAGATGTAGAAATATTCCATGCACCTTGTTTTGCTTTTTTCGACAATAGAAAGAGAAGTCTGTATGGGGGAAAATTTGGTGTTGTTGTGGTTTGGGAGTTCGCAAAGCTGGCGCAAGCTGCATTGCGTTATCTCAGTAAATCAGACTCTCTTAGTTGTGGCCTGAGCACACCCCTCATAAACCACAATATCGCACCTCCCATCAGCCAATGAACACTCACGACGGACGAGTAGGAGGCGCAATGGTGGACGGCCATTATCAAACCCGTAGATAAATAATCAGTACCTTTCAAAACGCTCACTAGCTGAGTGTTTCTATACCCCAGGTCGCTGGGGTTGAGTTTTGCTGTTTTTAGCTCCTGTATAATTTTTTTTTTATCTTTCATTTTTTTTTTAGGAGCTTCTAGAATTTTTTTGGCTTCCGGGTTGAACGGCGATACGGAGGAGGGAGGACGGCTTGCCTTGCCTTCCCATCTAGATACTGTCTGTATTCACTCCAAACCCAACAACCCACTATTATTTGACTGCCCCAACGAACGTAGAAGCGGCCTGATTAACTGAGACAAACATTGCGTGCATGTCCTGCTATCACCATCGCTAGCGCGGCCGCAATGAGGCTGGCTGCCCTGCAAACATGCCGCTAGCTCAGAGATTTAGCGAGGGGACGCACATCTATATTGCGCCGTTGAACAAAAAAGCTTCTTTTTCCTCCCATGCATCAACATCAACACCATGGCCTCACAACGCCATAAACGCTCCGCTGGCAACGTAAAGCCATACTTTCATGAGCATAGAGCCGAGGAGCTTTTCGAAGAGCTCCTCGAAGACGGGATGATTCTTTCGCGCATTCGCGAAGGGAAGAGTCGCCAGGACGTTTTTGAAGACGTGTGGGAAGCGAAGAAGGATGCTACCGCCGATATATTTGATTTGGATCAAGTTTACCAATGGCAGTGGCATGCCGAGAACGAGACCAACAAGCATTTCCGTAAGTTCCTTCTTCGTTTTCCAAATGTACTTCTGCTAACGGTTCTGTAGGAGGTTCGCGTGCGGTATATGGATACCCCCAGCCTCGCGCGATGACTGATTTCGAGATTCGGGCTATGAAGGGAGGTAAGTCGTCTTCGTCTGTTGCGCGCATAGGTGCTGCTCACGGCGCAAAGGCTTCTCCACAAGTGTCTCAATCGATGCCGCCACCCCAACCATTCAGCATCCAAACGGGAATGGGAGGTTACACCCAATCTCTGGGCTTACTTTCGCAGCCACGACCATATGGAACGAAGGTTACTACTTCGCAGTTTTCGAAAGCCCCTCCCTCGACTCTGCCCAACCGGGGCAAGCCAAAGCCGAGGTTGTTGAAGACTGAGCAGCCTTCATCGCAAGCAGCGAAATCTGGGAAGGACAACAAGTCGACGCGTGCAGGCATTGGCCAAGCACCCACGTCGTCGTCCACGACCCGAACCAAGGCAAATACAACTTCCCTGGATTCTCAAATCGGAGAACTGTTCGAGGATGTCAGAGCTGCTGCTCGTACATCTGCCTGCTGCCCTCAAGCTACGTCCTCTGGATATTTTGATACGCCAGGAGGTCAGCTACACCAGGTTGCCAAGAAGGAAATAGTAGATTCAGATCCAACCACTACCAAGTCTGCTGTTCGAACGCTCACTCGCAACCAAAGGCGAAAGCAAGCGAGAAATCGCGCGAAACTTGCGAAGCTCAATCAAAAGCCGAAGCTCGCTCAAGAGAAAGTGAATAATGACGATAGTTTCCAAGACAACTTTGAAGAAGGCTTTGGAGCCAGCTTTGAAGACGACTATGAGGGCGACTATGATGACGACGATGATGACAGTTACGAGGCTCGCAGCTATAGAGCTGCCAATCACCGCGATCGTGACGACCGAGTAAGCTTGGGCAATACTCAGATACGTCGAGACCGATTAACCACTCCCTTCCCCCCGTGGTCGTTCGAGGCATGGTGGAATAAGTACAGAGAACGAAGCCCCAGGGGACGACGGACAAATCGAGGTTTGAGTGATCAGTTCTTTTCTGCAAAGCGACAGCCTTCTCATCGTGACCACCGATCGTGGTCGCCTGAGAGACAAGACCACTCTGACTCTCGTCGAAGACCAATACACCACTCTCCACTGAGGGAGACAACAGGACTAAGATCACGCCCGCTTGAAAATATTGGAGGCTCAAGACCAGACAGAGATAGCTCTAGAAGTCGAGATTCCTCGCTAACGCAGCGCCCACCCATAAAGGTAAGAAGCTCAAAGCCAGATGGAGTTAGCTCCAGAGGCCGAGAGCCTTCAGAACCTAGACATAATAATGCAAACTTCGCAGAATCGAGACCAGCTGAAAGACATTGGTCTAGAGGTCAGAATCTCTCAGCACCCCTTACACAGGTAAGAAGCTCAAGACCAGATGGAGTTAGCTCCAGAGGCCGCGAACCTTCAGAACCCAGACGCCACTATGCGTATTTCGCAGAATCGAGATCGGCTGATAGAGATAGGTCTAGAGGTCAGAATCTCCCTGCAACCCAACATCCACCTACAAATGTTGGAGTATCAAGACCAGCAGGAGAAAGCTCTAGAGGCCGAAATCCCTCCAAACCTCCGCGTGACCTCGGAGGCCCGCAACATCCTAAGAATTTCCCTCAACGCGATGTCTTTAGAGAAAATCGCGAATCTGGGGCTGGGGTAAAAGGCTATTTGGATAGCGACGCAACAAGCCCTCCCCGCCGCAAGCATAATCGGCGCTAAGTGGAAGCAAGCAAGCTGTGAAACCTTCCGCGTTTTGGCGTGGAAGTTTCTCATGCTTGAACTGAATAATTTCGAGGATATAGGAAGAGTTCGATAATGTAGATTTTCGTTGCTGATTCAGAGTTCCAATTGTGATTGTATGTCGTGAAGATAATGATTCGGTGTTGCCCCACCTCCCCTTTTTCGAAACAGCTCCATTTTCAACAACCACTCCGTCTAAAAAATGCGAATTGATGAGCGCCGAGGATTTCATATGTCTACGTATTTGCTGTAACTCCAAATCAGCATAATACTATTGCTTGTCTTGGATCTATACTTCCCATATCATTTTTGCCATTAATCGAGAAATTTTTGAAAACGCTTTCGTCGGGTTGAATCTCATTCTTGCCGGATGTATAAGAGAGTTGGGGACAAACAACAGGGGTAATGGGATGGTACTTAAATCCAATTGTTAGGTATAACCTCAATTCGAGATTGCTTTATGTATGCAGGCTAATTATTTGGCCTGCACATTCCCACTTGGAAGCAATATCGAAAAGCGGAAGCCGCCATAAGAGTTGAATAATCGGCGTTACAAACTTCGAACAGAAGGAAAACAAGCACAGAAGAACTTGTAGTAAAATTGAAATGATTTCAAGAAACAGGCAACGCCCAGCATGGCCAAGGAAATACATAAATGGCAACACTTCTCCATTAATCACCTATGAGAAGGATCCAATGGATTGATTTCCGAGGTCCATCGCCGGGAGTATTTCCAAACACCCAGAACTGCGAAACGGGTCCAACTTTGAGCGGAACGATTTCGAAGACGTCGGCACCCTCCGTTAACTGCTTTATGCCATGCTTTCTAAACCTTGGGATATATGTACACCACCGTGCTCTTTCCCTCAAGCCGCAGTTTCAACCAATCGTAAACTCCAATCGTACAGTCGTCTAGTGCTTCGACGCATCGGCCTTTCCACCCTCATCAGCCTTGGCGAGAAAGTCCCTATCAATAATTAGCCTCGCCCACAGCCTGCTGCCCTTGTAGAATGCCACATGTGACATACTTGATGTATTTCTCCTCGTCTGAGCTACCAGCGTTGATTGGTGGCAACTGTTCCTTCTTGACCTTTGGTCCTGCAAGACCCATGTAAGAACCTGCGCCCATCAAACCGAGAACTGCCATCGCAAGCTAAAATTCAATTTTCAATCAGCTCATATCCACGGAATTGTCTGCAGAGTCGCAACTTCGTCCATTGGAGTCCGCCAAAGTTTTTTGAGCTCTCTATTCCCGAGCGGAGGTGGCACATACGTAGTGGGAGCCAATTTGGCGGCCAGCGATTGTGTACATTTGGACCATCTTGGCGGTTGGAAGCTTGGACGGCGAGGAATGGATTGGAGATGAGGGTGTGTGGTTGAATTGAGCTGGTTCGTGAGGTTGTTGATGTTCCGTCGTTCTGCATCAAAGTCGAGCTTTGGCAGCGAGCTGACTAAGCCAAGCTTCACAGGGATGTGGACCCGTAGTCAGCCGGCGTCATCGATGGCCCGAGGTCATCCGAAGCTTGGGGACTTTCACGCGACTCCAAACTCAATCCCCTCTTTCCCTCTTCTTCCATTTTACAATTAAATTGAGCCTCACCGCTCCGGAATTTCGCTTGAAATCACTCCAAATCTCTAAATTTTAATTCCCAGAATGACAGGCAAAGATTCTGAAGAGAAAGCTCCTCGCGGCCCGCCACCAACTGGTCTCCCTGACGCCGAGAAGCTGCCTACAGCACTCCAGAAGATTGTCGACAAAGCGGACGCCGAAGACAGTTTTTATGACGAGCTGTACGAGGGAAGGTAAAATTCCCGGGATCTTTGAAATTCATTTATACAATCCCTTGTTCCACTTACTAACTTGTTCCAGTGCACCTCAATCAACAGAAAGTAGCATTCGTTATGCTGCCTACGCTACTCGTGTACGAACCGCCCTTCTTTCTGCACAACGATATGTTGCATACACCTCGGATATTGGAGAATCTTTCCGCCCAGTAGCCCATCCAAATTGGGTTCGGGCGGCATATGGGATCTCTTGGGCGTATCTCGCTGGAGATGTAGCGCACGAGGGATACAAGGCATATTGCAACAACCAGCGGATACTTTATCCTGAATTGCCTCGGAAAGCCTCGCGTGAGAAATATAATGACGCAAAGTCTATTGCAGTTTCTGGGGAGGCCACTGGAGAGATTGTCCCATTGCCAGGCAAAATATCCCCTCTAGAGGATTACCGGACCGTAATGGTACAAAGAGGAATCTTTCAAGCTGTTGCCTCTATGGGACTGGTAAGCATGCTCTTTTTGCTATTGAATACTTTTAACATGTTGATAGCCAGCATTTACAATCCACTCCATCGTACGATACTCCGGTCAGGCGTTGAAGAACAACAAAAACATGCGAATTCGTACATATGGCCCAATTGGTTTAGGACTTGCAGCTGTGCCAGCACTACCATTCATATTCGACCAGCCAGTAGAAACAGCAGTTGAATGGATATTCCATAAGGGATTCGAGACCTTTGGGGGCAAGGAAGCAGTTGGAGATGCCCCTTCTGTAGGTCGGGAAAAGGCCCTGGGGAAACATAAAGAGAAGGAGCTGTGATTTTTAATGAATACGAGCATATGTAAATACTGAAGCGTGGCGTTTGGGGAATCACAATTATCGAAATGGTCGGGTCTCGGGTGTACCAGTAGAAGGAAATACCACTTTTTAAGTCATTGTCCCCGGAATCCGTGCTACTCAGGTGAGATATCGGAGCATAAAACAAACTTGGAGTTTTTCTAGTGCTGGTTCGAGTGAGTGATGTTTCGGTTAATTGAGCATAGCAGGTTTGGAGGCGATGTCGATGAATACGTAATAGTTGTAGGACTCCAAGAATGTTTCACCCAACATTCTCAAATTCAAATAATTTTAGAAATTCCGGTTAGTTTATCCTTGATTTATAACAGATGGCATTCACTTATATCTGAAGTCTCAAGATGACCATTAAAGTACCGTAAGGCCAAGCCGAGGTGCTTGGCCAAGGCTGACAGGGGCGAGTTCCAGAAGCCTCCAGCAAACCTTCGTAATCCCCTCCATCCTCAGCCTCGTTATTCACATTACGACTTCATCGCCTGCCTAATAACTACGAGGTCTACGCAACTTCCCACTTCACTCATCCGCAAACCACTGTCTATAAATTACCCTCACATTGTCCAAACATGGCATCCTCATCGCGTTCCGAACCGTCGGAAGACATAAGTTTCACCACGATGGACGAAAAAGACCCAACATTAATAGGCGCCCACTGCCAATACGCATACTGTAACCAACTCGATTTCCTTCCTTTCCGCTGCGAATCCTGTCGAGGAACCTTCTGTCTCGATCACCGCTCAGAGACCGGTCACAAATGTACACACGCTGGAGAATGGGCAGCCAAGCGGAGGAGAGCGAATCTTGCGACACCTTCGCTGGGCGCAGGGAAATCGATGGCGCAAGTCGAGAAACCATGCGCCTCTCCAGAATGCAAAACAGTCATTGGCACAAGTTTATCAACCGCCGTACATTGTTCGACTTGCAACAGAGACTACTGTCTGAAACATCGCCTGAACGAAGACCACAACTGCAAGAATCTGGTGCCGATCGGAGCGCGACCGAGTAAATTCGGCAACCAACCAGATTATGCCAAAATCGCATTCGGCAAGTTGAAGGCGTGGGGAGCTTCGCAGAAAGCGAATATGTCTGAGCGAGTTCTGCCAAAACCCAAACCTTCTTCTGCAGCCGCGAGAGTTATTGCGGTTAACAGCCTTAAGAAAATCGCAAAGGGGGATGCCAAGTTACCGCCCGAGAAACGGATTTACATGTACGTGGAGGCCGAGGCTGCGACGACGAAATCGAAATTACCGAGTGGAGAATTCTATTACTCAAAGGACTGGGTAATAGGTCGAGTTTTGGACGCCGCAGCGAAGAGTCTACAGGTCGAGAACATCAATAATCAAGGCATGGATGAGGCATCCAAATTAAGAGTGTTCCACGTTGAAGGCGGCCGCCTTTTGGAGTTCAGTGAAAAGGTTGGGGATTCGTTGGTTAGTGGAAACAGAATCGTTTTGCTGCGTGGCGTTGGGCCTGCGGTTCCGGATTTGATCCAGGTTTGAGATGTCTTTGCATATGAAAGGGGTGGATATGGGCAAGAAGGTGTATATATGTTGGCTTGTGAAGCATAGCGATGGAGTTGGGGTGTGCTTACTTGGGTGCATAGTATGCTTTAGCGTTACGAAATTACGAATCAGAAGAGTGATTTATGGAATTTCTTATGTTTGTCAAGCAGGGTTTACTTCCATCCCTTTACCGCATTAATTGGAATACATACCCTGGTATTATCTCTTCCAGTGTCAAAAGACACCTTTTTGGTTATACCCACAATTCCTATATGATCGACGTCGCTAAGACCACTTAGAGCCTTAAGGGCCTCGCTTATATAAGGGGCACCCCGGGCCTATTAAAACGAGGATTATTAGAATTCCCAGGCAGGCTGGGGGGGGTCTTTGAAAACGACTATAAAAATCTATGCTAAGGTGTATTAAGTGGTCCGAGTATTATACCCTAGTATATATCCTAGTATCCTCAAATATATATCTTTTAACACTAAAAGAGATAAACGGTTTAGTTCCACCCGATTTTTATTAGTATTTAATATAATACGACGAGTAAGTGCTTATAATCAAGGTCAATTACATAGCCTTCAGGGGGTTTATAGCGTACCTAAGGGGGTACTTATAAACAAACCTCTTCCACTTAACTTTCCGCGGAACCTAGTGGATCCATTTCAAAAGTAAGTGTGCTTATTCCGGTAACAAAGATTCAACAGCAATATCACCAAACTCCTAACAAAAGCCCAAGAATTTCAAACTCCGGAGTTCGAACGAACCAAGTTGCCAATCTCCTGCACCACGATAATCCAAAACAGGAATCGATAAAGGGAGTGAAATCGTAAATTGCAGATCTAAGCTAGTATTTATAGTATGATAGCTCGTACGAGTCTAATCAACAGCATACTTAAAACTTAAGACTAAATGATAAAAGGCTTAAGCGCTACCCACCAAGTAACACTCATCGAGAGGGGATTCCAACCTTACTAAACACGGGTCAATAAACCCTCAATTCTAGCTCACCTCTAGAACCAGGAGACAGTAAACTCACCCTCCCGATCGAAAAGAAGCTTCACATACTCCCCACAAACAGAACGTCAAACGTGTGAAGACAACAAACGAACAGAAACCCTATCACTCAAAATCGCTCATCCCTCTCTCGCACCTCAGATTCGAGGTAAACTTACCTCGCCAATACAAAAAAGAAAATGAGCACGCAGGGAGTTGGGTTGGGGTATACGCTTATTTCCGTTTTGGAGTGCTGGAAGTAGAACCGTAGCGGAGTTCAAAAATAAAAAAATAAATTATATTATCCACTTCATCTACCTGAAGTCAAAAGAACTACCAACACCACTCATCGGCCGCCCACTCGCAAACACTTCTTTGAATGTACAATACCCAGCTCGATCATCCCTCTTCATTCAAACCCCCCCCCCCCCCCCCCCCCCCCCCCCCTCACTGAACTTGTAAACTAATGCGTATAACCCCTGCCACGGACGAGTTGAATAAATGAGAGAACGAGTTTCTTTCATGGCAGAATGACTAAGAGGTACGAAAATTAACAACTAGAGCTTCCCTTTCTTGATGCATGGCAACAACGAGGGTACTGTAAAATGCCTCGAATCTCTTCAGGTGTCTGGATTGACGAACTTCTGATTCGTATATTTAATTACGGAGTCATGTAGTTTCGCCTGATCAATATTCAGACCGCTATTGATTGTTTTAAGAGAATGAAGTTTACGATAAAAGGATGTGTATCATAAGCAAGTATTCCTAACTCCAAGGCCTACTAATATGGAGTCTAGAATTCAATGTATATCGCACATTCACTTCCGGAAGCTCGCTCGGTTTTCAGTTCTTTCTACCACCAAGAAAATGTTTGGCTAGCCATACAAATTTGAAAACGACTTCGTAGTAGTTCAAAGGAAATGCAGATTCCTCAATTCGACCTAAAACAGTTCCAGCCCCTAGGAAACAAGGCCTCACGACGATGGGAAGACCAAAAACGACAGGGGCTTGCAACAGAGCAAGCTCAAAAATGAAGCCAGCTACGGTACATAAGAGATGGTGGGGAAGACTAGACAATGCGATATGCAACACTACCATCTACCCTGCAATGAACCCCAACGACAGACAATCTCTCCACACAGAAGAAAGCCCATGGTGAAAAGTACAAAGGAACGACAAAAAGCCCCCAAGACAGCGGGACCTAATCTTGAGATGTGGGTGTTAAAAGATGACGGCGGGAGGCTAAAAATGTGACAGGGGGCTGCGAACTGCAACGAAATATATGCTAGCAAAACACACAAACTGGAATTCAACATGACGACGAGCAGGTGGCAAAACTACTAAAACTAGCCCAGGTTCAAGGACTGCGTACTAAAAGATGACATGGGTAGTACGATGTGCAACATTTTGATATTCGGAAAAGAAGTGGAGGCCATGTGCGTTCGCACGGCCGAACAGAATCGCCCACCTGCTGCTAGCAAAATATTGCAGGGGCATTGCGGTTTGCAACAAAATGATATTTTGGGAAGAAGGAATGGAGCTTGATGATTTCTTCAAGGGGGGAAAGGCTGGACAAGGAGTAGAGCAATGACAAGGGGGCTGCGATGTGCAACGAGCAGCGGTTTGCGAAGCACCATGGCCTGGCTAGCGGGGGCTATTCTCTTGAGAATCATGGATGATGAGAGACGGCGTCCAGGACCAGAGAACGACAGGGGATTTTGCGAACTGCAACAAATTGGAGAATGGATTTGTTCTGGAAAACTGCGAGGGGTTGGGAGGGTTCGGCGGGGATGACGTCTCGATGGTGGGAAGTCCCTACCTAGCTCTCTCGCAAACCCACGGGACGCAGGTCTTGCAGCTATCCATGAAAATGGAAGGGGCGAGGATACAACAACATGGAAGCATCGGCGAACCGGGGTTCTGCGATTTGCAACAATGTGCAATTGGTTGTCCAACGGGGAAAGGAATGAGGTTGGACAAGCACCTTGCTTTGCACTTGCTAGCACCTGGATTGCGGATTGCGCGCAAACCCATGGCTCTGCCTGGGTCAGGGATGGATGGATATGCAACAAAACGAAGATAGTCGAGCGCCGGTCGATGGTTGCTACAGTGATTTGACAGCGAGACAATGCTTTATGTAGTACGACAGCATCGACGGTCCCTTTGCCCACGGCAAACTTGGGTTTTGGTGAAACGCTCCCAGCTTCCCGTGGCCATGCGTACACTTCGAGTCATGGCTGACCGATAGTGGAATTACTCAGTACAAGCAGACCTAACCCTGAGTCCCGATTTCATGGGGGCCAGCCCCCAAACCCCCGAAAGTGAGGATATATTTTATGCTGGTGATATGTAGGTGGTGGTAGAACAGCGCAGCGAAGGCAGCCTCCACGGCAGTGGCCTCCGGAGGGCCAGCGGAGCGTCACTCGATGCCCTTGTAGTCAAACTCATGGGGGCCAGGCCCTAAACCCCCGAAGCCTGCTGCGGACGGGAAAAGTTGAGGATATACTTGACTCTAAGAATAGATATGCCAGCTGTGAGTGCAGGAGAACAACAGCGAAGGAGGCCTCGGCAGCAAGTCCCAATGGATCAGCGGAACGCCTGAGCGAAATGCGGAGAGCATAAGCTGCGGGGATCGAGAGGGTCAAAGCAGTGAGAACGATTGCCCTGGTTGCTGGATCTTGCTCGGACATGGCTGAGAGGCGCTGGATGCTGGGTGCTTGATGGCTTTGCTCCTGGAAGGTGCTGGCGGTGAGGTGAGGGGTAGAACGGAAGTGCAAGGGGCCGGGAGCTAATAACCACCACCAATTTCTGCAGCAAGGTGGCTCGATAGAGGAGAGGGAGGATTGGCCGGCATGAAATATTGGTTGCACCTGGGAGAATTCCTTTTCGAGGTGAAGTAGATGTAATGTGCTAGTGAAGTTGAGCTGTAGTGGCCCAAGTGCTTTTATCCCTGACGCCGATTTTCGGTCCGCTCCCTTTCCTTTGCCGAGCCGTCGGGTTACCCGAGTGGTCTAACCGAGATTGTTTTCAAACGGAGGCACCGGACCTGTGGTTCCTTGCCAAGAGAATTGTTGGACAGGGTGACCTTGATGTGAGTATGGTGCAACCCTGAATATTTTGCTTACATAGCACCCCTCCTCCCTTCGAATTGCAATTTTTGAGTTCTCGAGTTCTTGAAGTTGAAATTTGGGTTTGCTTTGAAGAAGATGAAGTCATCTCTAACCACCAAAATTTCGCAATATGCCGATCACATGGGTACTCTCGTGACTCGTCTTCTAGACCTTTTCCACTTGCGGCCACTACTGCGCTCCGAACGCACTTCAAGCATCTAACTTTATTAGATTTGGTAGGTCTGTCCTGAATGCTCATTGGCGCACAGAGGAATGTCGGCATCGAAACAGTCGCTACTGGTAGGATGTTACATCTCCCTACACGAGTTGATCATTTTCGACTTGGCCATCATGTCAACACTGTGTCACCGACACCCAACAACCGCGTCAATTGCTATCAGATAACTGTATGAGACCATACAGCTATCATGATAGCTGAGCTGGCCGCATCTTCCGGCGTGACAGCACTCGTAACTATCACTTGCATCTGTATTTCCATCCTCATCCTCCGCCTTCGAATAACGACACATCTCAATGACTTAGCTCACGCGAATAGCTCAGTAGAGCTTCCCAAATTCATCAACGATCTCTCAGAGGCACTTCCAGATTGTATTATCCTCCCACATCATAAAATCGCATTCAAACAGTCTATGGACGCCTACTGGGCTATGCAAGAGTCTGAAGTCATCCCATCATGTGTCGTCCAGCCCCGCGACGCTCATCAGCTCTCAACAGCCGTGAAGATTCTAAAACGGGAGTTTGATGAGAGGAGAAATCACGGGAAAGAGGAAGATGCAAAAGGCCTTTTTGCGGTTCGAAGCGGTGGCTGGTCTCCACTCGGCGGTGCCGCGAGCATCAAAGGAGGCGTGGTCATCGACTTGAGCCTCATCTGCGAAGTAACTCCCTCCTCAGACTCATCAAGCGTCATCCTCGGAACAGGAGCCAAATGGAGAGCCGTCTCTCAAACCCTAGACAAGCTTGGAATCGCCGTAGTTGGAGGCCGGAATTCTGGAGTCGGTGTCGGCGGCCTAACTCTAGGCGGCGGCATATCATTCTTCTCACCCCGATACGGCCTCGTCTGCTCCAACATTTTAAGCTACGAAGTTGTCCTCGCTTCAGGAGCCATCGTAACCGCATCAGAATCCGAGAATCCAGATCTCTGGCGAGCTCTCAAGGGAGGTTCCAACAACTTTGGAATCGTCACCCGCTTCACAGCACGCTGTTTTCCCTCGGGAAATATCTGGTCTGGATATCTCTGGATGCCCGGATTTCAAGCTCCCCAAGTCCTCGCTGCTTTCCACGAGAGCGCCAACACACCGAATTCCACATATGATATAAACGCCGCTGGTCCCATCGCATGTTTCTCCTACGTCCAAAATATCGGTATCCAATGCATCGCGGTAAACCTCGCTTACACCAAACCCCTCGAGAACGACAACAACAGCTGGCCAGCCTACTGGCGAAACTCTTCATGGCCGAAAATATGGCGACTCTGGAGCACTTGCAAGGTGCAAAGTCTAACCGGCGCATCTGATGAATTCAACCGGCTTGCACCCCAAGGAAAACGGCAAACCTTCGCGAATACAATCATCAAGAACGATCCCGCAACCCTCACCGCAGTGCACGCCATCTTCCAATCCTCCATCGTCCCAATTCGCCAAAACAAGATATCAGGCATGGCCTGGACACTCACGCTACAACCTCTCCTCCCAGACTGGGCCCGCAAGGGCTCACCCAACGTCCTCGGCCTTCATACAGGTACCAACGACCCCCTAGTCATCGTCTACATGACAGTCAACTGGACAAGAAAGTCAGATGATGAGTTGGTAGATTCGATAACTCGGAGCCTGATAGAGCAGGTGGAAGCGGTTGCGAAAGCCAACGGGACGGGTCATCGATATCGGTATTTGAATTACTGTACGGATTGGCAGCGGCCGTTTGAGGGGTATGGAGTGGAGAATTGGGCGTTTTTGAGGGGGGTGAGTCGGAGGTATGATGGGGATGGGTTGTTTCAGAGGGGGTGTGTGGGGGGGTTTAAACTTGGGATGAGGGATGATGGGGCGTAGCATGTTATACCGATATATAGTGTATTCTAGAATCTCTTGTTGGCGCATTTTATTTCTGATTTGCTGAACATACCAATGGATCATTTCCGATGTAGATGAGCCGAGCCGCACCACAATTCTGAAAACACGATTGGTTGAACGACGACAATTCCAACAACATCCAACATATCCTAGAACGACTTGCGTTCGTATGCAAGGCTGTGAAGCAGCAAAGAAGTCGTGATCGGAAGGTGGTAACCCCGTGTTGTTGTTGGTGTTGTTGTTGGTGTTGTTGTTGGTGTTGGAAAAGGACCCTGGAGTCCTACTCGGTGAGTTTAGAAGGTATGCCTACCGAAGACGAAGAGTTATTGAAGTGAACTCTCCTCAAGTTATTTGGTACCATCCCATTCGGCCTCTTTTGGGCCCTCGGGAGTTGGCATATCCATCACATAGGCAGACATCTTTTACTTAATTCACTCACCGAACTACGAAAAGAAAAAGGATACACCCTGAATAAATTTCCTCATCATCATCAAGCGGGGTAACCTACTAGCGTGCGCATGGGCCCATATAAGCCTCCTCAAGACCTAGCTTTTAAGAAATCAAGACGTTCCCTCCGAATCCACTTACAAGCCCTCTTTTTCTTTTCATTCAAACCGATACCCTCAAACCTCCTCGTCATCATCATAATCGCCACGGCTCTTCAAAATGCCTCAGCTCACGTGGCTCATTACTGGCTGTACCTCTGGCTTCGGCGAACTCTTTGTCCGACAAATCTTAGTAAGACTCATCTTTTCTTTTTGGTGCTATCCATGAAGCAAGGGGGTTCGGATTGGTTAGAAGTATATCGGCGCTCGCCGGATTTCCAACAAGAGACAATGGCTGATGTTCTAATGATCTAGGAGCGAGGCGATCGTGCTATCGCGACGGCACGCGGCAATGCATCTGAACGTCTTGCTGCTCTTAAGGAAGCAGGTGCTGCAGTACTTGAACTTGATGTGAATGCCCCCCAGAGCGAGATTGATCGTCAAGGTAAGGCCTCCCTTTCACTGCACTTGAGAATTCCACTCCTCAGCTGTGGCATTTAGTTGAATTCAATGCTGAAATGGTAATAATGGCTAGTTTCCGAGGCAATTCAAATCTATGGTGTAATCGACGTACTTGTGAACAATGCTGGCTATATCGAAGGGGGCATGGCCGAAGAGATCAGGTATAATACCATCTATACCTGACTAGCTTGAAAACAATACTTACAAACGAAAAGCCACGAACGCTTTGTCAGGCAGTTCAACACGAACCTCTTCGGTGTCATCAACACCACTCGTGCTGTCTTGCCACATTTCCGCAGCAATAAATCTGGTGTGGTAGTCTTTGTGGGATCATCTGCTGGAATCGCAGGAGAGCCAGGAGCGAGCGCATATTGTGCTTCCAAGTTTGCTTTGGACGGTCTGTGTTCACCTACACATAATGCGAATAAAGCCAGGCGCTAACACGTCTTCATAGGTTATTCCGAGTGTCTCCGGCAAGAGGTCGAAGGATTCGGCATCAAGACAGTCCACTTCCAATGTGGATTTTTCCGTACCAAGATCATGGTGCCTGGAAATTTCCACGCTGAGCTCGACATAGAGCCTATTCCAGACTACGTGCCGCTCAACACTCTCATCAATGGCTTTGTGGGCCAGATGAGTGGCAATCAGCCTGGCGACCCAGCAAAAGCCGTTAGTGTGATGATTGACGTGGTGAAGAAAGAGGGTGTTGCTGAGGGGAGGGAAATTCCTGCGCATCTACCACTGGGCTCAGATATCTTGGAAAAGCTGAGAGAGAAGGGGAAGGATATCCTCGCGCTTTGCGATGCATGGGAGAATGTTATCGCTAGTACTGATTTCCAGGGCGAGGAGAAGGGGGATATGAGAACTGTGGTGCAACCCGAATAGACGCCTTATTGTGGACCACGAGTGACAAACTGAAGAGGTTCTCACCTCTTCGCCCCCCCCCCTTTCAGACGCTACCTAGGTACAACCAATACTACCAGTACCTTAACTATAATCTGAGCCCTTGACGGGAGTGATATCGTTTTATCTCAGTATTCAGCCCCTTCTTTAAAGAGAGGTGTTCGTGTGGTTGGTACCGTACTTTAAGATATAATACCATGGTTTCACCCAATATTAGCAATAGTTACAGTTTTTTTTACACGCACGCACTATAGTATACTATCATACATTTCAGGAATTCTTAATTAGTTTTAATTCGAGGGTCGAAAACGGGGTAACGTTTAGTTTAAGGGTTGAAAACGGGCCAGTTTACATTAAAACGGTACACTATAAGGGGGTAGAAGATCGCCTAAAAAGGGTCCGATTTAACAGATTCGAACATTCTGAATAGTTGAAAAACCTCTAGTAGTAAGTAGTATCAGAGAGAAGTAAGAATATTTCTACTTTTTAGAACCGAATTCCGGCCGATCATTTAAATCCTATTAGATCCTAAGATTTTAATTTTTATACATAAAATTTATATTAGATTTATATATATATTATTATATAACCCGTTTTTGAAAACTACGAAACGGACGCCCATATAATTTGCCCTTTTTGATTTTATTTTTTTTTATATACTAAAACAGGCGCCCGTTTTAGTTTACCCTTAAAAAGTGCCCGTTTACTATAGTACACTACTAATAACATTGGTTTCACCATGGTAAGGCATACCTTTTGCCCAACTTTGCTGGCTCCACTTTCCGCGACAAACTTGCAAGGTAGAATTTTTTACTTCGATAAATAGGAATGCACTCCTTTGGAATTGCCCAGAATTTCCTGTAGCTACTTCGTTTCAAAACAGGAGAGCTATCCTTTCATTGCTACCTGCGTAGGTTCTCACGCAACATTTCCAACAGGGATCCATGGGTAATACCACAACCCTAAACCCTTTCTTACAGCAAATAGCAGCTGCAGCCAACCTGGCCATCCAATCCGTACCAGCTCGTAAAGCCACAATATTCATGCTATCGGTGACCTCGATTAGCTCGTCCCAATTCTCTATGCCAGTCGCGATTCGAGCTCCATAATTTTGCGATGCTTCTTCATAAGTCAAAGTTCTATTGTGGTTCTCGCTTTCGTGGTCAGAGAAGTAGACGTAGGGTGTACCAGAGTTTTTGCGGGGTATATAAAGAAAGTCGTTTTTAAAAGCCTTCAGGATGTCCACTTCGGCAACCCAAGTTCCTCCATCGTATACCGAGAGTATTGTCTCGAGAAGAGTTAAGTCTTGATCGATAGTATGGTGTCGGTTTCCCTCAGTAAGCAATGGAATTTCATAACTAGTGAAGGAGAGGTGGACGGAAGTTTTGTCGAATTGGTTTTCCAGTTTGCCGTCAAAAGCGTAGTAATTAATGGACATCCACCGTTCTGGGTTTGCATCTCTGATTCTCACTTCCGGAGGAGAGATCAAGAAGGTGATTGCGGCTCGACCAATATTCCCTGCAACTCTTCTTATTCGATTATAGGGAAGAACTTCGTAAGGATCGCATGTTAACAAACCTGCGACGTAAAGAGAGTTCCCCGAGGACATCGCAAAAACTTCCGAAAGTGTTTTGGGGTCTGGATTGCAAGTTCCTGATTCAAACATCGCTATATAGTACATGCAAATGACTGAGATAGTGTGAGGGATACGGCCTCATTGGTGTATGAGGCAACTCCTTCTGGAATCCATTTAGCCTTTCCCAGAGGCTGTCTCAAAACTAGCGTTGAATTAATTGTAGAGCCCGGTAAGAAACGATATACATCTATTATCATGGCAAATACCGAGAGAATTTCAAATTGGCTACTAATATCTGGATGGGGGTAGTAAGTGTAAATATATCTGCCGACTTTATACGAGTTAATAATGTCAAGGGTAGATAAAGTTTCTTGTAGAAACTTGGGACTTAGTATTTCTTTAGTGGAAATTCTCTCTAAGTAATCAGAGTTGATAGATACTAGCTCGGCATCTTCATAATTCCCGGTGTAACCCCAACCCCAATCTTTTGTGATTCTTGACTTTTCACCGGGTGTATTCATATTGAAAAGAATGTTTTCGGCCACACTAAAGAAGTCTGATCCTTCGCCAAAGAGGAGTTCTGGGCCCGTAATCTCGATGAATTCAATGACGGGGAAACACAGTTCGCCCAGCTCTTCAATGAGACGAAGTCTTTGGCCAATATCAATAATAACCGTTAGCGTCACTACCTCTTCAACCAATCCCTCACGGCTGAGAGGTATCACGTCGTCTTGGGAGTTCCGTGATTCTAGATCTGATTCATCTGAAGCGTCCTCGGAGTCTTGTTTCGGTCTCTGTATCCGGTCAAGTCTGTCCTTGCACATCTGTCGCTTTGTGGTTGCTTTTGTAAGGTCGCTGAACTCATCCTTTCTCAGAACACATATTTTCAAGTGAAAAGGGCTTAGGCTGAGCCATCGAGTAAATTCAAGGGGTAGATTCCCTTGTTTTGAGTTGCCCTCGTGGGTTCTCTTGATCGATGATCGTCCACCATGTTGGACAGTTGCATATTCCACCAGTGGAATTGTCTGTTGTGTTCGGAATGCTATTAACAGCTGAGACTTTGTTTGGATATGGGTGCAATGATTGTGCAGACAAAAGATTCTCTCTTCGAGACCTTTAAGGATTCGTAACAATACTGGGAGTTTAGACAACCCGAAGAGAGGCGGGGGAGCACTGCCCGACGAATTCAAAAATTCGGATCTTCGTCTGCCCAGATTGATCAATTGGTGTGCCGCTTTGTTTTCCACTTCGTCGCATGTAGCAATCCTTTGGACCGCAGCCAGAATATATTGCATCCATGTTTGACGTTCCAAGTCCGAGTCTGCCGAAGATAAATCGACAATAGCGCCCAGCCGTGTAAGCCACTGCAAACCCTCCTGATTGGTTTCTGCAAACAAGCTCCCCCATTTATCGAAAAGGCAGCCAAGTATGATATATGCGAACTGCTCACTTGTAATTCTGGAATTATCTTGTCCCATGGATCGATGAGCGTGGACAGGATCTCCATAATACTGCAAATAAGCAAGCGGAAGTGACCAATGCACACTTTTAATTTCATCTCGCGAATGTCTGGTATCTTCGAGCCCAATCGTAATCATAGCGGTCTTATCAAAAACAGGATCCTTCTGTTTTACCTCCGTGCAAGTACCACCATAAAAAACCATATCCGGGTACAAATGCCAGGAAGACATGGCAAGCATTATGGCACCATCTTGTACCCTTTGGGGAACTCCTTTCACAAGACTCTGCATGGCTTCCAAAGCAGAAGTCCAAGCTTTCATAACACTATCGTATGTGTTTGTTGCAGTGTTGACAGGAAGGCCTGCATTGTTTAATATCAACATTATTTGCGTGTGCTGTAGTGATTTTACTTGATCAGCACTCTGTAGCCATGCTCGCGCACTAGCATCCCAACTCGCAAGGTCTCCCCGAGGGATATCTTGTTGTGCAACAACTTTCCCTGGTGCATATTCATGTGAATATAAAGCGTCGTCATGCTTACGACAAATTCTTTCTTTCTGCTTCTGGACCAGTTCAACCCATATAGATACTGCTTCCGAGCTCGTGAAGATTCTGGCAAGCATGCAGCCGAGTAAATGTGCTGCAATGGCAGCGCTTCCAGAAGTTACAGCTGCCCAGATACTTGTCGAATCGGCTCCAATGTGGTTGGCAAAGATGCTGTCTAATCCTGAGCGTGATTCGGGGTTGCGAGCTATGGCAGCGACTATCTCGGACACTCTTGTGCCATACGCTCTGAATAATTCTTCTGTTTGAGGAATTTGATCTTTGAACAGTGCTCCAAGCCTTCTAGCAGTCTTGTGTAGAGCCCCTTCTTCTGCATCGTGCTTCCGTTTCCTCGAGATGTGTTGCCCTACGGCAGTGTATTCGATCGGTGTTTCCAGCTTCACAAGCGTGAAGTCGAAGTTTAGATTGGCCAGTGAAGCATTATTCTCGTTTTGGAAGTTTGCCAAGTTGGCGGAGATTCGACCTATTGAGCCAGACATTTCCTACATAGAGCAGCATTTCTCAGCCGGCTTGCTACCGCAGAGTTACAGATATAGACTTACATCGAAGGTTATAAGGGATGGCCGCTTTCTACTATGCTCTACCAAGTATACTGAAGTTCGCTATTTGGAAGAGCCGCGAGACAGAATTCTCAAATATTCGAAAGAGATTGAAAAGAAGGCAGTGTATAGTAAGGCTGTGATCGAGATGTCTTGATCTGCCTGATGCCTGCGATGGAGTGAACCGCTCGCCTAAGTATCTTGGGGGCTAACTCTCAGCCATTGGTCGCCAGGATCTTTGCATGGCACACCGTATAATCTCCAAAACAAAAATCCAATAATAGTACTTTGAGTGCTCGATACCAGCAAGTATCCTTTTTGTGTTCGAGGCTTGGGGAAAGTCAAGTCGTACTAACGCTAACCTTGATAATAAAGTCGAAGAGTCTTCTAAGTTTTAGGTGAGCAGCCTTAATCAACGCAATCTTTGCGGGCGAAACCGAAGTAGTAGATTTCCCTCAATAAACTTATTATTAGAATCGTTGCGAAAGGAGGGAGATATACCGACAACTTCACTGCTATCAGGAGCCATAGTCACGTGCGATTTAGGGTCCGGACTCGGCTATTTAAGGGGCACTCGGCACGCTTCCGAAACAGCCACGTGATTTATCCGAGGCCATCCGTTCGAAAAACTTGACCGTATTTACGCGATCGAGCACATCAACGCGTCGAGAAATTTGTCACAGCAGCGCCTCCGTCGCGTTCTCTATTGATGCTTGATGCATACTCGAGTACCGCTAAAGACAATCGGCCGTCAACATTAGAGCTGCAAGGCCTCTGCGCGCCGCCGCGCCTCCTGCCTTTCTTCATCACCGCAACCGCTTACGTAAGAGTTGGGGCCATAGCTCGTCGCACACTTAAGCGAAACACACCAAAAATCGCCCTTTTTACCTTGTTTTAAAATAATTATAATAAAATC